>VDFB02271354.1:0-134836 GCA_007258455.2 Sequoia sempervirens
TTTGGAGCATCATCAAAAGATATCGCCAAAGCAGCAACCAAATGAAAGTTGTAGAGCATCGTCAAAAGATGCAGCTGGAGCAGCAACTAGATGGAAGTTCCAGAGCATCATCGAAAGATGCAGCCGGAGTAGCAACCAAATGAAAGTTTCAAAGCATTTTCAAAAGATGCAACTAGAGAAGCAACTGGAAAGAAGAAGATAATGAACACCACTTAACTCGAACTTCAAGATTTATATCATTCCACAAGAACATCCTTCCAGCATAGTAGGCTGAAGAGCGGGTTCTGGAGCATCAAGCGTTCAAACCGTCAAGTTTCAGAGCATTGGCCAGCTAAATGATCAAGTTTCAAAGCATCTTGGAATGGTGCTTTGGAAGTTGTTATTCCTTTATGAGAGGTCCTGCAAAATGAAAATACGTGTTAAGTCTGAAAATTTATGAAAAATTCTTTAGAAACAAATTAGGTACACGTGTCTTTTTATTACAATTTTTCAATGTTTTTTTTAAGATAACATATAAACATTGAACCAAATAGACTCTGCCTTGGCAGAGTCAATACATTAGATCTCTCCTTACATTTCTACTAGCTTTGTAAATTATTCTTTATTAACTGGTTTATGATAAATACGTAGGCGATGACCATTTACTAAGAGAGTTCATAAATCACCATCAATAGGTTTTAACTTAACTGTGCCATTCGAGAAAACCTCAGAGATTTCATATGGCCCTAGCCAATGAGTTATGAGTTTTCCTTTATGGTCTTTATATCTTGAATCGAATAGCAAGGCCCAGTCACCATTATGAAATTCTCTCTCTTTAATATATTTGTCATGCCAAAATTTTCATTGATGTTGAACTAATTATGTTTAATGAACAACATCCAAACGAAACTCATCCAACTCATTTAACTGTAAAACTTGTTCTATTTGAGCTCGTTTCAAATCTAGACCCGATTCCATAGTTGTTCGTAGGGTCTGAAGTTCAAATTCAATGGGAAGAAGAGATTTATTTCCAAAAACAAGCTCATAGGGATTGAATCTAGTTGTAGATTTCCATGTTGTATTATACGCCCAAACGGCTTCAGGCAATTTCCTGGCCCAATCTTTTCTTCCTGAAGAGATAGTTTTTGTCAGTATGTTTTCTAACTCCCTATTAGTCACCTCTACTTGACCATTTGCTTGTGGGTGATAGGGGGATGACTTCTTATGGCTCACCTGAAAATGATCCGTAAATGCTAAGAGAACTTTGGACATAAATTGAGGTCCCTAATCTGTAACAAAAGTTTGAGGGGCTCCAAATTGAAGAAAATTTTTGCTATAGAGAAAATCAGCAACTTGCTCTTCTCTAGCAACTCGTAAAGCTTGAACTTCAGCCCATTTTGTTAGATAATTAGTACAAACTAATATATATTCCTTCCCTTGTGAGGAAGGATTTATGGGGCCGATAAAATCTAGCCCTCATTTTTGAATGGTTCCAAAGTTACCTAAGGCTGCAAAGAAATTTATGTCGAAGCAATTGGTCTTCCTACTCTTTGACATTCATCACAATGACGAACATAATTTTTAACATCTTTATGCATTGAAGGAAAATAATATCTAGTACCTAAAATTTTATGGGAAGTTCTTTTTGTGGAATAATGACCCCCTAAAGGATCATCATGACTGGCCCTCATGATACTATAAGTTTCATCAACCCTGACACATCTTCTCAAAACCATATCAAGTCCACAATGAAATAAAATCCCATTAATCCATTTAAATGGTGCACACTCTCGAATAAGTCACTTCCTTTGTTTTAATGTAAATTCAGGAGGTACTTCAGAAGTAGCTAAATAGTTGGCAATATCAGCAAACCAAGGAACCTTTATAGAGATAGCAAACAAATTTTTGTCTGGGAACTCATCTTGTATAGGTGCTTGATCACCCTCTTCTTGTTTGATTCAAGATAAAAATTCTACCACCTCGTTAAATTTCCTTGGCTTGTCAAGTATTGTCACGTTGAACTCCTGAAGAAGTAGTAACCATCTCATTATTCAACCATTAACTACATGTTTATTCATTAAATACTTTATAGCTGAGTGATTTGTATAAACTGTAACTTGATATCCTATAATATAATGACAAAACTTTTTGATGGCATGAACCATTGCTAAGAATTCTTTTTTTGTTGTTGTGTAATTTCTTTCAACAAATGTTAAGTTTTTACTAATAAAATATATGGCATATTTACCCCCATCCTCATCTTCTTGTCCTAATACTGCACCAATTGCATCATTTGAAGCATCAACATAAATGTGAAAGGGAAGACTCCAATTTGGTCCACGTAGTACAAGAGCAGAGACAAGTTTTTCTTTTATCATTTCAAATGATTTTTGTCAATCAAACATCCAATTATACTCCACATCTTTTTGGAGGAGAGCAAACATAGGGTCCGCTAATTTATTGAAGCTTTATATGAACCTTCTATAATATCCAGCATGTCCAAGAAAACTTTGAACATCTGTTTGTGTTTGAGGTACAGTTAATTGTTGTATGACTTCAATTTTTTTAGGATCAACTTTTATTCCTTCTGAGGAAATGTAATGGCCTAAGACTATTCCTTGTTCCACCATTATTAAACACTTTTCGTGGCTAAGTGACAGTCGGTTTTCCTCACAAACCTCCAATACCCTATCCAGGTTTTGAAGAGATTCATCATAGGTTGACCCATATACTGTGAAATCATCCATATAAACCTCTACACAATCATTGACAAGTGCTGCAAATAAAGCCAAAATGGCCCTCTGAAAAGTCATTGGAGAATTACAAAGTACAAAATGAAGAACTCGGTATGCATATGTACCCCAAGGACAAGTAAACATTGTCTTGTCTTAGTCTTCTAGTGCTACCTAAATTTGGTTGTAACCACTAAATCCATCTAAGAAAGAAAAATATTTCCTCCCAACCAAATTGTCCAAAACCTAGTCAACAAATGGTAAGGGAAAATAATCACTAAAGGTGGCTTTATTAAGTTCTCTATAATCCACACAAATTCTCCACTTTTCATTTTTCTTTGGTACTACTACCATAGGTGAGACCCACTTACTATCTGAGATAGGATAAATGAATCCTGCATGGAGGATTTTCTTAATCTCTACTTTAACAAGATCCTTTAATGCAGGGTTTAGTCTCCTCTGTGGTTGACAAACATGTCTTATATTAGGATCAGTATAAATGTGATGATTACAAACACTCAGGTGAATCCCCCTCATGTCTGTATAATCCCAAGAAAAATCTTTAGACCTTTTTACCAACACATTAAATAATTTATCCTCTTGTATTTTTGTCAACCAACTATTGATATTCACAATTTTTCCTAGTAAAAACATAATTGTTTTTGTTCCTGGATAGGCTGAAGTGACAGTATTTATTGGTTGTAACAAAGTTTTGAGAGGAGAACTATGAGGTATAAGTCGGTGAAATCTTGTAATATCATCAAAGAAATAACTTGTTCTAGGAATCATATTAGCCAAGGGACAAGGTATCCCCATGGTAACATAATTTTGTTCCATCCCACTTATATCAATCAGTTGTTCCAAAATTTCTGGTACATCCTTTATCACTTCTTCACTAGAACTTATAGCCAAATATGCAACCTCATTCACTAGTTCATCCTCTAATTCTTCTCCATGTTGTTTAATCACTACCATGGCCAAAGAGGCTAGACTGTTTTTCCCACTAAATTCTTTTGTTTCATCAACCCAAACTTTATTATACTCAATAGGCTTAGCAGGAGGATATAAAAATAAACGTTTACTATCTGGACCATGTGAAATGGTCATATCTCCTTCTCGACAATCAATTTCTCCAGTGACAGTAGCCAACCATGGTCTTCCAAAAATTATTGGATAACTATCTTTAGGTGTAAGTGATTGGATTATTTGAAAGTTGACTGGATATTCCCATCCATCAACTTTAACAAGAACATTTTTTATAACACCTTTTGGAATGGCTATAGACTGATTTTCCATCTGCAAGACTATAGTTGTAGGACTTAAATCTATAAGACTTAATTTCTCCATTACATCCACCGTCATTACATTAATAGCTAAATAACCATCAATATGCACCGTGTTTATTTTCTTTGGTTTCCTTCCTGGAGTTCTAATACATAGTTGTTTAATCAACTAATTTAACTCAAGAATTTCCTTTATTTCCTGTAGAAAAGGAACCTCTATTTGCAATTGTTTAATTTCCTGAATTAATGTAGTTTTAGAAGCTAATGACATTTCTAGAGTATCTTTTGGAATTGTTGATTTCAGGCGCTCCGGAAATGGTGCTTGATTTTTCTCCTCTGAAGGGATATCTCTTTTCTCCTTTGGAGGAATATCTCTTTTCTCATTTGGAGGAATATCTTTACTAAACTCAGTCAAAGACTAACCTTCCTCCTCCTGAGGTAAATCAGCAGCTCCTACTGCTGAAAACTCAGTAATATTCATAGGTAGTGTAGTATCTTTCTCAAAATTTTGAGAAATAGGTTCATCCACTACTTCCTCAATAGTGGGTGATTGAAGTATCCTACCAGAATGTAAATGAACATTTCCAAAATGAATTGCATTAAGGCCTGTGACATGATCTTGCTCCGTAGTATATACCAGAGTATTTTGTCTACTATTCTTTGGATTGGGAAGTGCTTGTGTTGGAAGTTGAGGTTGATTTACTTGCTCAGTCTAAGGAAGATTCTGAGGTGATGGTAACAAATTCAGTTGTTGATTCCTCCTAGGACCAGTATAAAATTTATTTTGTCCCTAATTCCATTGGGCAGCAATATGTTGCAGGTACCATTGTTGTTGTGACTGGTTTGGCCACTACTGAGTTCCCCATGATTGACTTGCCCATTCAAGAGATCCCCAATAAGGATTTCCCAAAGAAGGTTGTGGAGGGTAGGGTTGATTTCAAGATGGAGGCCATTGATTACCAGCCCAATTATTCTGGGGTCTCCATGCAAGATTGGAATTCTGCTCATAAGAAAAATTACCTCCCTAGTGTTGATTTAGCACATTTATTTCTTCTTCAACCTGATAAATTTTTTTCTTAGTATTCTTAAGATCAGTAAGAAGCTCGCATTGATTGGTAGGGTGGCTTTTCTCATAGAGTTGACAAACATTAACCTTGTCTAAAGGGAACTCCCATAAAAGATGTTTATTTCGACACCTAGGACAATAGATTGACAAAGTCTCAGGATACGTGTCTTTGTTTGTATACCATCCAATGTAGTATTCAATTGGACCAGTATGTATGTCTTAAGATTTTCTATTTCTTCTCAAATTTTACCTATCTCATTATTCCCTTTGAAAATATTTGGTTTTTGGATCCCTCCACGAGTACGTGAAAAATTGCGACACAAATCACATATGTCTTCAAGGTTTAACAGAGACACATCACCTTTTCCCATTAAATCAAGACTTCTTCTTGCATCAACATTGAGTCCTTTAAGAAATATAGTCTTGAGAATCTCAACACTAATGGTCATTTCCCCACATCATTTAGATAAGAAAAGAAACCTATCCAAATAGTCCTCTAGACTCTCATCCTCATTCTACCGAAGTTTAAACAGCTCTTCCTTACGATCACTCACCGAACAATAACTTTGATATTTATTCAAAAAAATAGTTTCCATTTCTTCCCAAGTTTTAATACTTCCAGACGGTAGTCCCATAAACCAATGCATGGCGGAATCCTTCAAAGTAGAAGGAAACAACTTCAATTTCTGGTTGTCATTTCTATAATCATAGGTTTGAAAAAGGACCTTAAATTCAAAAATAAATTGGTTTGGGTCTTTCGAAGATAAACCACGAAAGGTTGGAAGGAAAGCTGGAGAGATTCTTTTCATTGTTGTATCATCATCTGCATCTAGAGCAATATGATAAGTGAACATTCTAGGTTGTGGAGGATCATTATTATTACGATTTGCATCATTACGATTGGCTTCTACCCTCCGATCTACCATGGTGTTTAGAGGAATATGCTCCTCGACAATAATTTTGTTGACAACAAGTTGCTCTACAGGATGATCTTCTGGGAGATAGTGGAAAGCCTCAGGTGGGTTAGGCTTAAGTAATTTGTCAACAGAATAATCTTCTGAGCCTTGGGTCTCCCTTTGTATAACTAGGATGTATTTTGGGGGGGTCTTTCATATAAATCATCTGTGAGGGCCTCTTTTCCTGACCATGTAGAAAATGGAACCACATATAGTATTTTTGTCCTAAAAGAGGTATTCTAGGTGTCTTCTATTAACACTTAAGCAAAAGAAGCTAAGGGCTCCCCGGCAATGACGCCAAAAAGTGATAGGTTGTCATTAGGTCCCATTACTTTAGAATATAATATTCAATTTTTTGATCAAGTAGTGTTCAAGGTAATCTACAATAGAAGAGGTTTGGAGTATCTCCCTTAGGTTTCCTAACTTTTAAGAACAACTTAAGATTAGTTCTAACTTCAAACTGTTTAACTATCAAACTATAAAGTAATCTATTCCTAAGAAAACAGAAAATGTTTTAACTATAGACATAAGTATACTAATTTAGAAAGCATAATAACTAAATTAAAAAGCATAGAAACAACCAAATTAAGAAGCTAAAAATTATAAGAGCAGAAAAACTTATAGCAATCCATAAAACATTTCAACAGTATACTTCAAAGCTAACAAATACTAACAATGAATAACAGAAACTACGAAAGTGAAAAGATAACAAATACTTCAAAGCTAAAATTTCATAATAGTAAATTTAAATGACTCTCTACAGAACAACAGGTGGTCGGGCACACAGCTACGGATTGGAGCACCTAGCAAGGTGCAAGCTTATTTTTTTAAAGTTTTTGGTGTAAATCCTTTTTGTTGTTTTGGTAAGATCTTAAATACCATCTATTTTGTGGTTGAGGACCTTTTTGGTTCTTAGGTAAAAGTTGAATAAGTTTGGAAGCTTGAGTTTGGGTTATTTTCCTTCAATAGAAAAAGTCTTGCAAAACACACTATGTTTTACAACAGCTTGTTTTTGGCCGCTCTTAGGCTAGAGGGAAAAACTATAACCATTTTACAAGCAATGAAAAGGAAATTCTCGACCTTATATGAAGGTTGGAGGCATTGGAACATTTGAAAATATATGCAATAATAAAAAAAATATAGTATTTTATGTGTGCAAAGTCTGATTTTCTGTTCTTGGCCGCGTGACTGCTGCCAAATGGATTAAAGGAAGCATTTTATAGTGTTTATGGGATGTATTGAGGTTATTAGAAGTTTTTTTTTGGCACCTTAAACTCTTTTTTTCATCACTTTCATCAATTTTGTAAATACTGCATTCTTTCCTATTTTGTTGTTTTGTCTAGTAAAGATCAAAAAAATGGAGTTTTAGCTTGTTTTCTGTTCGTACCAAGGAGTATGGATGTAGTGGAAACAAAGCTAGACTCCATCATTGTACATATTGTAAATGTAGGAGTCTTTGTGAGTTCTTTGGTGGCTAGCAAATGGATGCCCTAGGTGAGCTAGAGCAGGCCCGGTTGGGGCAATCTTGAAGTAAAATTTCCTTAATTTGTAGGGGAACAAAGATATGAGTGAACATTATTTTTATATAATTTAAAGGAAGGTATTAGGCATGCTTGGAAGTTAGGAAAGAGTTCTGGCAGTTCATCTTATGAGAGCATTCTTTGACAGTCCTCAATCAACTCTGTGAAATTTAGAAACCCTAGGGTTCTTGTGCATTTTTTGTGTCTAGACAACATACACTCTGAACAGGATTGAGACCATGGGATTCTTGGAGGTGAGGGCAGGGGAATCACCATTCCTAAGTCAATAACCTTGATCCTTGGTGGGTTTATAAGGAGGAAGCATTAAACCCCTCTTTCAAAGACCTAATTGGGAAAGGCTACTAGCCTTTTTAAGCCCTAGGAAGGAAGCTTGAGGAAGCGATGGAGAGTTGGAGGATTGTGGTTGTAGAAGGACCTTGGATTGGTCATTTTTAAGTTCTTGAAATACTTTTAAACCCCTGCAAGAACCTTGAAGAAGTTTGAGGCTATTAGGCCTTGAGGGTAGATTAAGGGTCTAAGAAGTGAACATGGTGAAGCACCAAGTTTTGTTTGGAAAATGGAAAACAAGTGGATAGAAGAGGGATTGGGCAGTCAACCAGGGGTTCCTAGGAAGAGGCAAGGACCTATAGGTTAGCTTGGTGGATCAAGGCACCAAGGGGGTCTATTAAGGAAAGACCAAGAGCAAGAATTAGCAAGTGATTCCTCCAATTCTGGCCTATCAAGCATTATAATAAAAAGAACACTTATCTACTCCCATCAGTGGCCAGCTCATGGGACAACACATTCATTCTCAACTCACATTCACAACTATTTCAGGAACACTTCTATCAATCATAGTTATCATCCGTAACTCATAACTCAGAATTTCAGATAACAATCTCTTTATTCATAAACCTTGGAAACATTCTGACAGTATAACATTACTTTTCACTGTATATCTTACTTCCAAGACCGTATCTTTTATAGAGAAACTGTAACTACATGCTATATTTCAGATGGTATGGATAACCATTGAAAAATATCTAAACAGATCTACATGTATAACTCGTATATCTTTAATCTATTACACAACATTTAAGAGGCTCAAGTTGAGCCATAAAGTCTTTAATTCAAAGGGATAACAGAAATAACAACTTTAAGAACAACATCTTTAGGTCCATCATCCTGAAGTTCCGGAGCATATTTCCAGCATATATCTCTAACTGTTTTGGAGCACGTGCCAGCTAGATGCTTCAATCTGTAACTTTGATTGACCGATTATTATCTACAAAACACTTAAAACAACCCATTAAATATGTATTGGAAATTACTTTAAGAAATCAAAAGAAATAAAGTTTATACAAGTTCTCACTAAAATTAAGCAATTATTTCTCCTAAAATTTAATTAATTGGCAGAGGATAGAGATTTGCATATATGAACCAGGTCTTTATGGTATTATCATGATGAGGTTATTTTTACCTCATCACCTCTCTTGTTGTTCTTCCTCAATTTCATCAAGATCATACATTGACCTTCCTACCCCTCCTAAAGTTTGGACCACATCCATTACCTCTGCATAAAATTGAACATCCTTGGTCTTCTTGGTTCTCACACCGTGATATGGTTATGCAAATGAAAATGAAGAAAAGTAATCATCTCCTTCTCTGCTGGCTAGAAGAATGCATGCTTAATGTTTTGATACATGATATCAGCTCTCTCTTCTACTCTCATGGTTTAATACTAAAATCCATTATGGTGGGCCTCCAGAGTTCCAGTCATCTTTCTTCCTCTTCCATCAAATGTTGGCCTAATCCACAAGTCTTCCAACCTAATTGGATTTGTTTTTGAAAGTTGAAGTTTATCCTGACTCACCGGTATTAGCTGTAACTTTTTTGAAATTTTATTATGGTATGTGCAGTTTGATATGATGTAATATGATTATGGTTTTGTTTCATATGTTGTAATATTAGATATATAATAGAAAAATAAATTATTGCATGAAATAAATAATAACTTTTCATTTTAAATATTATTTTTTTGTAGAACAGGTCTTCCAAAAGATAAAGGCCAGTCCTCAACATGATGATATATAGATCCACGAAATGTTGGTTTTCTTCGTCTGAGATCACATGTGAGAGGATGATGATAGTAGCAGTCACGGAGAACATGAGAGGCTAATGAAAATGATGATGATGTCTTCAATGATGATGATGATGATGATGATGATAGGCAGGTTGGTGATATTAGTAACTTGATGACATTCATGATCCATGGACATCATGGATCATTGTTGATATATCATTTCATGATTACTATCATATGTATCATTTTCCTGACCTACTATACTATATTGTTGAGTTGTATCATATTGACATATATCATTTTCACTATATCATTTGGACATGTATCAATTTGAGTTACATAATTTATCAATTTTATTTATATCATTTGTACATGTATCATTTTCACTTATGTCGACTATTGGACATGTATCATTTTGACATGTTTTTGATGTAGTGGCATATTTGACTTTCACTTGTTTAAGTTATCTATGATGATGATCTTATCAATATTGACTTGTCAATTTATATATAAAAGTGGTCAATGATTTTTTGGATGGATATTTATTAAGTATGATGATGATTTTAATTTACTACTCGGGGATGAATATTTATTCAAAATTAATTTAAATTATAGATATTTGACTCACTTGTTTTAGTATAGATGATGATCATGTTACAATAACTATATTGTTATTTAATCATATGGGTTAAAATAATTAAATTACTTACTCTTTGTAATCATATGAGTTATTTAAGAGTACGATATATTTAACTAATTAGAATTGAAATAAAACATATTAAATTAATAAATGGAAGCAAAACAAGAAGCATTTTAGAAGCAAAAAGGAAGCAACAATGGAGCAAACTAGAGCTTAAACCCGAGAGAGCAATCTTGGAAGAAAAATTTAGAGGCAAAATCGGAAGCAAACTTGAAAGAAAAATTGGAAGAAAATCTGGAAGCAAATCTAGAAGTAAAACTGAAAGCAAAACTAGAAGCAAAACTGGAAGCAAAACTGGAAGCAAACTTGGAAGAAAAATTGGAAGCAAACTTGGAAGAAAAATTAGAAGCAAAACTGGAAGCAAAACTAGAAGTAAACTTGGAAGAAAACCAGAAGCAAAACTAGATGCAAAACTAGATGCAAAACCAAAAGCAAAACTAGGAGCAAAACCGGAAGCAAACATGGAAGCAAAACTAGAAGCAAAACTGGAAACAAAAACTGAAGCAAAACTGGAAGGAAAACTGAAGCAAAACCAGAAGCAAAATTGGAAACAAAATTGGAAGCAAAATTGGAAGCAAACTTGGAGGGAAAACTAGAAGCAAAACTAGACATAAAATTGGAAGCAAAAATGGGAGTAGACATGGAAGCAAAACCAGAAGCCAAATTGGGAACTAATTTTGGCGCCATTTTCCTTGTTACTTCCCAATGCTATTTTAGGCGCTAACAAAGGTGCCATGATTTTCTGGTAAAACCGGCACTAAATCTAGTGGCAAAGTCAGTGCAAAATATGATGCCAAACTAACCATGCCTATTTGCGTTGAGTTTAATGATAGCCAAATTATTCAACTCATGTACTCAAAATACACTAAAATTTGGCACAAAAGTCAGTGCTAATTGCTTGTTGTGCTGTTGTGCAATCAATAACAATCCTAACATACCATTACATTGAATTGACCAACATCCAAAGATAAATATTCAATATAATCGATAACTTCTCAAATTCATCTTTGAAGGAAACACATGAATTTGGACAAATATCACAGGCTAGGGTGGATTAGTGTCACCACCAAAAGCCTAAACAGATCAAGCCCATCATTGAAGCACAAATGTGAATCCCAAATGAATTCGCCCATCGCCAGTTAGGGAGGAATATTTCACCACCGAAACTAGAACCCATAGGAATTCCCAACTAGGATTTTAGACTCTGGAGAGCTCCACCAGAATACCAAACCAATAAAATAATAGTCTAGAATAATGAAAGAATGAGCTCTCAAGTCCTTTTATAATGCCTTTTTTCCTTTTTAGGGTTTTCCTGCCAAAATCACTAACACTTTATTATAAGGTGACTTTATTAATATATCTTTTAATTATTCCCTAATTTCACTTTATAACCTCATTAATATAATTATTTAATATCACCTTTATAAATACACTTTTTGCTAGGCAACATTAAATATCTAAAATAATTAAATACAATAATATTATTTTGGTGAGCTGGAAAATGGGGACATTACAATAAGTTTGATAGTTGATTGATTTATGTCCTAAAATATTGATTGGTGAGTCTTACACCTTTGAGTGTGTTGCTAGCAAGTATTGATGGAGGAACTAACCAATAATAGGGAAAATATCACTTGAATAAATCAAGTTGATGATGAGATATGGGACATGTCAATTTGTTTGATGGGACACTTGGCCATGAATTTTATTTACAAAGGAGTTTATATTTGGAAAATAATGTTATTATGGGTGGTTTCTTTATATGTAATTGTGACAATTATAGTGTATCTTTTGAATATGTAGAATTAATATTAGAAAATGGGTTTCATATCTTTTGAAGAGATTGTGTACAATTTACACTAGTTTAAGCTTGGGGATTGATATTTCTCATTGTCATAGGATTGTTACAACATAAATAATGTTAAAATTCAAGCTTACATAACATAAATTGTAAATCTTGGATAAAATTGTAGCAACAAAAAGTATCCCTTTAATTTTTCTTGCTTGTTTGGTCCCTCCTTGTCAAACTAAGCTTAATGTTTCCTTGATTTAGTGTTGTAATGTGTTTAACACATCCATATTAGGTCTTGGGCCCTTGTGAACTAAACAAACTTAACCATGCCTTATGTAAGGTGTTGTAAAGTGTTGTAACACATTTTCACACTTTTCTAGGGTTTTCATAAATAATTGGGTGTCTTTATGCTTTAGTTGGCCTTATTTTGCATCCAAAAGCCTCATTTAATGCATATTTTTGAGGATAATCCCGACACAAATCAACATCCAATCATAATTTAGGTGTTTTTGAGTTGTGTGGCCCAAATTTGGTGGTTTGGGACTCATACACCACCTTGGGCATATGGGTCCCACCTGGGGTTTTGGGTTCAATCCTAGTTTAACACCTTTCTAAGAATTTTTGAAATTGGTCCCATAAATTATGCCTAATGGGACTCATACGCTACCTTGGGCGTATGAGTCCTGTGTGGTCCAAAATCAAAATTAATTCAAATTCTTGGCAAGATTTTATCCTTCTAGATCTGATGTCGGCTTGTAGTGTTATAATTCGAGAAATTTGACATAATTAAGTATAAATACAAGGTTCTTTCACTCATTTTGACCCAAGACTTTTGTGAGAGCATTCATAATAGCAAAGTGGAGTCCACAAGAGCATTCAAGTGTTTACAAGAGCATTCAAGTTTCTTCAAGGGTAGATTATCAAAAAATTTAGAGCATTATTCAAGCATCAAGCATCATGTCAAAGTCATCAAGAATCATGTTTGTTTTTGAGCTAACAATTGTGATGTAGGGTTTCATGATTCAAGCTAGTATTTCACTCAAGATCTATCCTATTCAAGCAAGATTCAAGATCTACATCCATTGGAGCCACTTCATACATGTTTTTGGCCTCTTATTGCTAAGGTTTGGTGAGTTGCAACATCATTTTTTTTCACTCATCATTCTCCATTCCTATTTCATTTCATTTCAAGGTTTGATTACCAAAACGGGGTTTGACCAAGGCAAACCCATTTCCACTAACAAAACAACATTTTTCCCTCTCTTTAGTGTGTGATTTGCATGTTTAGGTTGAAGACACATTGAAGAGAAAGTTTGGAGAAATTTCTCAAAGTGTTCAAAGTTGTCAAAGTTGTCACCTTGCATTGGAGAAACTTGGAAGACTTCTACACATTGCAAATCAAGGTTTCAGATCTAGAAATCAATTGGAATTGACAGAGTAGACATTGAAAAGTAGATTTAGGCTTTGAAGTTTCAAAAAAACCTAACTAGATTGATATGCCAGTTCTAGCATATTAGTCCCAGTTTAGGTCATTTTCTAGGTTTTTGCAGCTTCAAACACCCATTTGCCAAAATCCTATTTCAGCACAAAAACCTAGATTTGGGACTAAATTTCCCAGTCTGGCATATGAGTCCCAGTCAACATTAAAATAAGTGTTTCTAGAATTTAGAGCTTCATTCAATCTCCTTTAGTTTTCCAGATGCACATATTTCATCTTGAAACTTTCTATTCTATTTTACATACTTTTCTAGGTCATTTAGTATTGCATCATATTAGGGTTAAGCATTGTATCTTTAATTTCATTTGTCTTTCCAAGCCCTATCTCGGTGGTGAACCCCTCATTAGTTTGCAATCATACCCTAGGACATCCCTATTGCAAGATCTTCTCCTTTGCATTGAGATCTCTAGGGTTTTCCTTCAATGAGATAATTGGAAAGTGGGTTTTTCTCTATGTTCTAAACCATACACGAGCATATCCCCCATTTTATGTTGTTTCAAAAATCATTGGAAGATGGCCATGAAATATGTCAATTCCAAGGTTTAAATTGGTATAGGCATGAGACGTCAAATTTAGTGGCCAAAATGGGTAGCCAAGCTCTTCTAGCATATATGCACTTATAGTATAGTGGCTACAATATTTTCATCATATAGAAAAAATGGGCATTTACAGTATAACTAAAAACAATATGTATGCACTTATCTTAATACTTTTTTATTTAATAGTATAGATAATTTACATAGATGACTATTTAAAATGTTAGAGATATCAAAGTTATTTAATTTATTTAAGAGATTTTGTTGTATTGAAGGTCTATTTTGTTTATTATATATGGATAAATAATTATTAATTTACTTAAAAATTATTTTATTTTACTTTACAACCATTTTATTTACCATATATATAAAGGAAAATAAATTTTATTAAGAGTTAGTTTATTGAAAATGCTAGATATGCTAGTTATGATATTTCATTATAAATTCTCTTCTTTTTATATTGTCACAAATATGTGGGTAATTCAAAGTTGTAATTATGAAAGAAGTGTAGTTTATGTCTTGCATGATTCACCACCTAATTCAAGGTGTGCTAGTCATTATAGTTCAAAAAATAATATAATATCAATCACTTGGTAGATAGATTGCATCATTTTTTGACCTTGTTAGTTAGGCTATCATTGTGTATAGAATATTGTTAGTAGAATGCAAGACTTTAGCTTGTGGGAGAGACAATATAAAGGCTCATAGAAATGTAGCTAGAGATGAAATGGTTCAAGAACAAAGATGATAAGCTCAATTGAGAGGTTACATGGTTTGATACAAAGATATACATTCTCTCACCACTAAATGATTCCTTCATTACTTATTTGATGCGTCAATTTGATAGTTGATAAATGCCCATGTACTTGAATATGTTCTGATGATACCATTATGTGTATTTGATAAAATTAAGATTGATTCAACAAAGTTATAAAAATATGAAGTAACTATCAAGAGAATTCATAATGTGGGGCAACAAGATTTATGTACAATTATTTTTTTCCCATATACTAGGTGCCACCCCAAATTTGTGACAAAATATAATTTAATTAAAATTCACATATTTTCTTTTATGAAATGAACAACTACATCCTAATTTGAATAATGTGGAAATAGTCTATAATTCAAAGGTTTTTCTAAGTCTATACAAGTGTTAGCTAGATCACGAGTAACAATGAAAGATAACAAGTGTAGTTATGAAATCTTAAAACTAATAAAGTTTATGTTTTCATACACATGGGGGTATAGAACTAAGTAAATAAACAAGACTATATGAGTGTGCTTCTTTATTTGATATGCTAAAGTATTTACTAAACAGAACCTCCCCTTTCTAAAATAGTGGTACATACATAAAATAGCTCAACAAATTAGCCACAAAGATCTATTTGATGTTATAAATGGGTACATTCAATTTCATGATTGTCTAAATTATATTTCCATATATTATAAAAAGTAAATTATTTTCAAATTTAGATTACAACAAGAACACATTTTTGTTTCATACAAATATTCTTTTACTGTTAGTGTAGTATTAATTTTATCTTAGGGTTAAACATCTGGGTGGTTTTTTCTTGTATCGAGTAGTTTTCTCACTCGTCACATATTTCATGCCTTTAAAAGGCTTGTATACTATGCAATTTATTATCTCATCTTAATATTTTCATTTCTGGTGAAATAGCCTTATGTTGCTTCTCTCGTCTATGAAGATCTATTTGCAAGTTGTGCTCCTAGGAGGTGGTTGACACCAACATGGTATTAGAGCCTTCAACCCGCACCTTTTTCCATCATTAAGAGTTTTCATCTGAGATGTTTTGAGATCATTATTCATAGAATACATTCAGAAGAATTTTCATCTGAATCAATTCCATTTTCTCCTATTGAATCTTTTTAGATGCATTTTTTGGAGGGTGACTTTGAAGACCATGATTTATTTCTCTATGCAAATAATTCATTGTTGAGTCGTTGTTATTCTCTAGAAGGCATGATTTTCTTCTGAAATTTCAGGTGGCACTTCAAATGAACTCAAGACCTATGATTTCTCAAATCGATTTTCCTTTTGTGGGGTCATGAGTTTGTGATTAGAGGAGCACAATATTTGAAGGGTATGACTTCCTCTTTGCAACTTGATCCCTTTCTGTAGGCCACACAGGAGGAAGAGGCATCATTTTTGGCATCATTGTTGTTGTTTAATTTCTATTAGAGGTTACTTCTTTGTTTCAAGGCCATGATTTTGGAGCAGGAATGATTTAATCTCTATTGAGAGGGAACATTTTCTTCACTGGATGGCATGTTTTCTGTTGAAGAGGTGGCAATTTTGATTGTTTGCATCTCGATTTCCTTTCTACAGGCCACATTTGGAGCTTGTAAATTTCTTTTGGAGGCCCTTTGTGGGAAATAGTTTCTTTTTGAAGGCACCAAATTCATGATTTACAATAAGAGAGGCACTTGTTTAAAAATGCAGCAAAGAGCTTGTTGCTCGTTTGGCATCATTTTGGAAATCAAGAAGCTACAACTTGTTAGTGCATAAAACTTTATATTTTATAAAGTTTCAACGAGAATATTTCATTTTAGGGCTTGTGTGTAGCCAGAGTGGTGTGGGCCCCAGGTTTTTGAAGTTTTTTTTGAGAAAAATTATCCCACATTGGCAACGTGGGGTAGTTTTTTGCTATTTAAATAGTGTTGCATTGTCTTTGGTTGGTGTGAGAAAGTCTCACAGATTGTGAAGAGGTTGTTGTGTTGTGGAGACTTGTGCATTCATTTAGATTTCATGTGGTACGAGAATCTGCTATAAACAGATTGTAAGGTGTAAAATTATTTTTCTCAAGATTTTTAGATTCAGTCTTTTTTAATTTCCTAAGTGAAATTTTTTTGGATGTTGGAAAAATAAATCTCGAGAGGCTGCATTGGTTGATATTTTTGGATATTTCAATTTGGTGTATTTTTTTATTTTTTGTCATGGCTACTCTTGATTTAGTTGAATTGTTAACCTCCCATAACTACCATACCTAGAAGATTAAAATGTGTAGGTTGCTCCAATCTAAGGGTTTGTGGTCCACACTAAGTGATAACCAACCCACTTTTACCAGGGAGTATGAAACATTTTCCCAAAGAAACAAGTGTGATGAAGCTATGGGTTTGATATCCTTGCATATTTTTGATAGTCTTCCTTTCCATATTGAAGAGTGTAATACACTGAAGGAGGTATGGGATGAGTTACAAAACGTGTTTGGTAAGGTCAATGAGTTTTGTGCTTTGCAACTAGAGGCCAAATTAACTTCTCTTTCCCTGGATGCATTCCCTTCCATCAATGATTTCCTAGTCAAGTTCACATCTATGAGGTCAGAGTTGGCAAGCTATGGGAAGGGAAAAACTGATAAGGAGTCCATTTTTTATTTTTTCTAAGTTGAGAGGTCCATTTGCAATTTTTTATTCTACCTTCTACTCCACCATGGATGCTTTGGGAAATGCATTCCAAATGCCTTCTTTTGAGACTTTTTGTGACCGTTTGATGAGGAAGCAATCCAAACTCGCCCAGTTAGAGGGGGTCTCTATGAATCATGCATTAGTTGCACAAGCTTCTTAGAGCAAAGGGAAGAAGAAACCTAAGCCTAAGATAGATTCTAATGAGTCATCCACCTGTTCAAAAGAGGACAAGCCTAAGAAGGAGAAGTTTAGTTGTGTGTATTGCAAGAAGAAAGGGCATGATGAACACCATTGCTA
Source organism: Sequoia sempervirens (assembly GCA_007258455.2). NCBI lineage: Eukaryota > Viridiplantae > Streptophyta > Pinopsida > Cupressales > Cupressaceae > Sequoia > Sequoia sempervirens. The sequence goes on from VDFB02271354.1 coordinate 17,866, forward strand.
TATGAAGAAGATTGATGAGCTTTCACATCTTCTTCAAAAGAACAATATTCCATTGACCACATCTATGACTCCTTCTACAGCCTCTCCAACTACATCTCCATCTGCATCTACATCATCATCCAAACCCACACAGTCAGGGAATGCAGGAATTGCAAGTGGTAAAGAAGATAAACTATACATGGGAAAAGTACATGCATTGGTAACTTCTACATTTTATTCTAGTCGTGATAGATGGTTTTTGGATTCAAGAGCATCTCACCACATGGTTTTTATCCCCTATCCTTTTTTTTCTTCATCAGGTACTGATACTTCCAATATTTTATTGGGAGATAGTAAAATTTTGGATGTTGTGGGGGTAGGAAATGTTGAGATTGGTGATGGTTCTTTCAAAGATGTACTATTTATTCTTGATTTACACTGAAATCTACTGTCCATCTATCAAATTACTCATGGTGAGGTACCTAAGACTATAGATTTCAGTGCAGATTTTGTTCTCATCAGAGAGGCTGATACTGGAAAATTAATTTTTGTTGGTGAAGTTGATCATGAGTCTCGTCTCTATTCCTTTTCTTATTTTGTTGATGATGATGATTATGAGCCTCACACCCCTCTTATTAGTGTTGATAGCAATTCCTCAAGAGACATTGGTCATTTGAACTTTAGAGTTCTTCAAACCTATGGTGATTCATCTGTTGTTGCTTTAGAGGTTGGTTCTTCAGCACAGTAGGATGTTTTTGATCCTTCAGATCTTGTTTTGTGTAAGGAAAGCTTAGTGCAAAAACACCTTCCAAATGAAAAATTCTCAGGGAAGAAGTGTATAAAATTCTTTTAATTCAAATTACAAATTATTAAGATACACATTTAAAAAACAATAGAACAAATAATTTATTAATACAGAATTGAACACCAGATTTATGTGGTAAAAACCTTATGGTAGAAAAATCCACACACCAAGTAAAGCCACTTTGTATTATAGTAAATAGATTACATACAGAGTTACAAAACTTCACTTCCAAGTGTTAATTCATAGTAGCATATATTTCTCTAATCAATGTTATACATAAATTTTAATTACAGTTGTTCTCTCACATCGTTACAATGCTCGCATAGCATACAATGTAGAACATCATTGAATTGATCAAAACCTACTCTCATTGTAGAGTGTTACAATTTATATTCGACATCCAGCCATGGTCACTCCATTTCTAGGAAACCAACTATTTTAGTTCCTGTACACAAACTATCACAGACTCGAAACTATAAAAATGGCTTCATGCTATCAAAGAGACTCCTTCCACTCTCTCTTTGATAACACCAAATTCCTTTGATGTCTATTCATTTTCCAAGTCAGTCGTCAAACAGCCGTCAACTATCTCTAGCCAATTATAGCTTAGCCATAGCCTTAGTTGCCTTTAAAAGTTATTTACAAGTCATAGGTTTCAAAAGTCTTGCAACCCAGTCGTTGGTTCTTCAATTTCCTTAACCAAGTCACAAAGTTCTTAAATTCCTTAACCCCCCAATCCCCCAACTAGGCATTTCTTCCATTGATTTTTAAACCCTCATCTAGTTATCTTTGCGGTTGGTAAGTCAGAGGTTTCCAAAACTTCATAACCCCCGACTTGTGGTTCTAATATTCTAATACTCTATGATCTCATGATATGGCCACAACTCTGAGTCCCACCATAGTTATCAGACCATCAAAGGAACTATGAACAAGGTCCCTTCGATAATGAACTGTCAACCCGATAAAGGGAAGAACATAACACTACTCTAGAAAGACGATCAATCCAGTAAATTTGAGGCACCTTTTCCAACATGCTCCCACTTGACGAAGGACTTAATGGCTTCTCCCAAACTTGAAGTTATTGAAAAACATAGTCCCTAAGGCCCATTGAACTAACATACCACCTATACTTGTTTGTGCTCACAAGCTTTATTGAATTGACATACCACCAAATCCCAAGTTTCATTCCTTTTTAATGATGCCATTTCTTCATTCAAGGCTTCCAACCAATAATTTGAATCTAAAAATTTAATTTCCTCTTTTATAGTCCTAGGCTCAATAGTGCTAGTAATCAAATCATAGGCACAATTTTAATCCAACATGGAAAATCTATACCTATCATGTTGCCTCTTTTCATGTGTAGACCTCCTCAAAGGCTAAGGCTGAGGTTCTGGTTTTTCTTCCTATTCAGAACTCTCAAAGTTGCTAGAGCTCTCCTTAGTTTCAGGTACACTTTGAATCTGTAGTTCCTCTTTATCTGGAGCTAGAGGAATTTCAACTACATCATTCTTCTTTTATTTTTCTTTTGTCTCTGACTACAGATCAACTGTAGAAGGTTTCAACTCATGAAAGATTACACTTTTGTTGTATAACGCCTTCTCAGTAATGGGATTCCAAATCTTGTATCATTTCACACCAATGCCATAGCCAATGAAGATACATTTGAAATCCTTGTTCTCCAACTTAGATATTTTCTCATTCAACAAATAAGCATATGCCTCACAACCAAAGACACGAATATGTCTTAGAGAGGGCTTCTTACCAGACCACGCTTCCAAAGGTGTTTTGTCAACAAGAGTTGAACTAGGTGAATGATTAATCAAGTAACATGCTATAGCCACAACCTCATCCTAGAACATTTGCTTCAGACCAGCACTACTCAACATACTTCTCACTCTTTCCATTAGCATCATGTTCAACCTCTTAGCAACTCCATTTTGTTGTGGAGTATAAGGTATAGTTTTATTCCTTTTAATCCCATGGTCTTTGTAATACCTTTCAAAATCTATAGAACAAAATTCCCTACCATTATCCATCCTTAAGCATTTAATTTTCCTTTCATTCTAATTTTATACCAATTTTTAAACTCTTTAAACTGACTAAACACTTCTGATTTACTTTAAGAAAATACACAAATGCCCTTCTTGAATAATCATCAATAAAAGAAACATAATATATAGAGTTTGATAACAAAGGAACATTCACTAGGCCAAATACATCAAAGTGAACATAATCCAGTATGCCAGAAGACTTATGTGGACTTGAATAAAATGAGACACAGTGTTGCTTTCCATAAATGCAATGTTTACAAAAATTGAACTCAAGGTTACAATCAACAAGCCTTTCTAACAGGTTTTTATTTTTTAAGGCTTTTAAGCCCTTTTCTCCTATGTGATCAAATCTATGATGTCATAGCATGGTTTTCTCTACTAGGAGTTTCACCTCCAAAGAGTTTGCACCTAGAGGAATATTTTTCTCCTTCCCTATGTGAGCAACTTTATCTAACTTTACAGAGACATTACATTGGAAAGCACATGCATCTAGCTTGTACAAAGTTCCTATGTGTGTACCCTTAGCCAACACCATTGAACCTCTAGTCATTTTGCAGCCTCCACTTGAGAAAGAAACTTGCACACCAACATCATTCAACTTACTAATAGAAAGAATATTATGAGCTAGACCTAGTATATGCATTATGCCATCAGTTCATTTGATTCTTCTGTCAGGAAATTGGATTCTAACTCTTCCACGGCCAATAATTCAAGAGACGAATCACTTGCTAGGTATACCTTTCCACTAGCATGCTTTTCATACTTTGTGAACCAATCTCTATGAGATGTCATGTGAAAAGATGCTCATGATTCAATCATCCAGACATAATCTAATGCCTAAGTCACCAAGGCTGCAATGAAGGCATCTGCATCACTCTGAGAAGAATCATTTTCAAAAGAGTTGTTGTTGTTGTTATTCTTCTCCTCTTTACAATCCTTCCGGATATGACCAGTCTTCCCACAATTCCAACATTTCACCTTGGACTTCTTGCATGGATACTTTGATCTCCCTTCAGATTTGGATTTAGACTTATTTTCTTTCTTCTTGCCTCTCTCCTCTGATCTACCCCAAACAACAAGGGCCTCCTTGGACATCTTAGAAGATTTCCTTCACATTTCTTTAGACAATAGCGAATCAACCACATCTTTTGTCTTGAAAGTGGTTGTTTTACTTCTAATAGCCATCACCAGATGATCCCATGTGTCAAGTAAGCAACATAACAAAAGCATAAAATGATCCTCCTCCTCTATCTTCACACCCACAGAGGCCAACTGAGCAACAATCATGTTAAATGAATTCAAATGGTTTACTACAGATGCTCCTTCTTCCATCTACAAGGATTATAAATTATTCCTCAAGAATAAATTGTTTACCAGAGACTTTCCCTAATAGATATCACCAAGTTTCTTCCATAAATAACATGTAGTCTTCTCCTCATGGATGTTCAAGAGAACAAAGTTTTCCAAACAAAGTCTTATCATCCCTTTGGCTTTTCTATCTATGAGATCCCAATCTTCTTGCTTCATGTATGAGGGTTTAGTTCTAGACACAGCAATCCAAAGATATCTATCCATCAACAGGTCTTTCATTTTGAGTTTTCACAACTCAAAATTGTCGCCATTGAACTCTTCAATTTCTACTCTTCCTAATATGCTTGTCATCTCAATATGTAATCAAGACAATCAATTTTCTTTGCAAGACTCCCACTGAACTAAATTAGCACAAAACTAGCCCTACCCACAATGATAACACAATTGGCCAAGCTTTGATACCACTTGTAAGGAAACATCAGTGCGTAAATGCCTTCCAAATGCAAAATTCTCAAGGAAGAAGCGTAGAAAATTATTTTAATTTGAGTTACAAATTATTAAGATACAAATTAATAAAACAAAAAAACAAATAATTTAACAATACAAAATTGAACACCAAATTTACATGGAAAAACCCTTACAAGAGAAAAACCCATGCACCAAGTAAAACCACTATATTATAGTAAATATATTACATACAGAGTTACAGAACTTCACTTCCAATTGTTAATTCACAACAACATATATTTCCCTTATCAACCTTGTACACAAATTCTGATTACAGTTGTTCTCTCACACTATTACAATGCTTGCATAACATACAATGCATAACATCACTGAATTGATCAAAAACCTACTCTCATTGCAAAGTGTTACAATGTATATTCGACATCCAACCATGGTTGCTCCACTTCTAAGAAATCCACTATTTCAGTTCCTGTACACAAACCATCATAGACTTGTAACTATTAAAAATGCTTCATGCCATCGAAGAGACTCCTTCCACTCTCTCTTTGATAACACCCAGTTCCTCTGATGTCTACTCATTTTCTAAGCCAGTCGTCAAATAATCGTGAACAATCTCTAGCCAATCATCTCTTAGCTATAGCCTCAAGTGCCTTTAAAAGTTGTTTACAAGTCGCAGGTTTCAAAAGTCTTGCAACCTAGTCATTGGTTCTTCAAGTTCCTTAACCAAGTCACAAATTTCTTAAATTCCTTAACCCCTCAATCCCCCGGCTTGGAATTTCTTCCATTGGGTTTTAAACCCTTGTTTGGTTGTCTTTGGGCTCGGTAAGTCAGAGGTTTCCAAAACTTCATAACCCCCAACTTGTGGTTTTCATGTTCTAATCCACCGCGATCTCGTGATATTACCTTAGCTCTGGGTCCCACCACAGTTATCATACCATCAAAGGAACTATGAACAAGGTCCCTTTGATAATGAATTGTCAGCCTGATAAAGGGAAGAACATAACACTGCTCCAAAAAGACGATCAAGCTAGTAAATCTGAGGCACCTTTTCCAACACTTTGTGGGATAGTCACTCGATAGGTCTTGTGGAGTTGTTTTGTTAATCTCACATTTTTTATTTCAATGATGATTTTGAGGGTATATCCCTTCTTTTTTATGATAGTATTTGCACTTCTATCATACCATTTGTCTTTGGAGATTGTTGCTTCAGAGCTTCCACATGGTCTTATTGATCCACCTTCTTCAGTTGAGGTTGCACCTAATCATCATGTGAAATTTGGTTATGTTGAGGTGCTTGGATAGTTTTCAGAGACATCTTTCATACTGATTAATCCTCTCCCTTCTCTTGTTTTAGATTTGGAGTTTATCTTGCATTAGTGGTTGTTTCTCCCTAAAGGGAGGCATGTTTTTTGCAAACATGGGATATTCTTCAGACTTCCAAGATCAACACAGGAGTTTCTTCATCATGGGGGGATCTTCACTCTTTTCTATAGGGGTTACATAGTCTCTCTCTTTTTTTATTTCTTGAAATCAGTGACTGAAGTTGTTCTTGGGGGTCTTGTGAAGTCCTCCTTTCACTTTTTTTATCTTTCTCTTTTTCATCTTTTTTTCTCTCTTTTAGAGAGGGTTTTTTTCCCACAGGGTTTTTCTCCTTTTCTTCGGTTGTGAGAGATTGCATTGCATTGCATAGTAGTTGTGCATGGGTACCTAACATGGCCTTGTAGTTGGGACCCATTTTGCATAATAATGCTCCCTAAGTTTGCACTTAAGGGGGGTGTTAGTGTAGTATTAAGTTTATCTTAGGGTTAATTATCTAGGTGGTTTTTTCCCATATTGAGTAGTTTTCTCACCTGTCACATATTTCATTCCTTTAAAAGGCTTGTATACTATGCAATTTATTATCTCATCTCAATATTTTCATCTATGGTGAAATAGCCTTGTGTTGCTTCTCTCAACTGTGAAGATCTTGAATTGTTGATATTTGGGTTCCTAAATGCTTCTCTAGCTCTTCTAGGGTTTTTCACCTAAAAGGAGAGAGATAGGAACCCAAAATGCTAAGGGTTCATTCAAATTATGTTATGTGCAATGTTGTCTAAGCTAAATGAACTAAACTAAATGCAATTGACTAAATTAAATGGATGAAAATGAATGTAAAAGTGAGATTGAAGCTATGTTTGAAAACATACTATGATATGTAAACAATGAAGTAAATGAAGAAATAATGCAAAAAAGAAGGAAATAGGAAAAAATAGAGTGAACCTAGACAATATTTGATGAATCTGGAATGTTTTGGATGTTGGTTGAAATCATTGATTTTTCCCAGTGGGACTCATTCATCCAGGGTGGCGAATTAGTCCTCACTACTGGTGAAAAAGTGTTGAGAACAGGTGTTTGATAGTTGGGATCCAGAATCTGACAAAATTCATATTTTTCAATCCCAAGGTGGGACTCATTCACCACTGGTGGCAAATCATTCCTCTCCCAAAATTCTAAAAAAATGGGAGACAACTCTGCAACACAGGATCTGGAAATCACTGATTGTGAGGTTGCCAAAGTCAATTCTGTGGGAAACGGACAAAAAACCTTCTCCAAGCTTGAAATAAGAATAAGTTGACTTGAAGCACCTATTTGACTTGTTCTCACTTTTCACCACTAAAATTTTTGTTAAATCTGCATACCTAGGTCTACAAATGCACATGCAATAGGGAAAAATGGTTGAGGGTTAGCAAATAGGGGTTTGCCTTGGTCAAACACCACTTTTGGTAATCAAACCCTTAATAAAATAATGAAATGAAAGAGAATGAAAAACTAATAACATGCAAATGTTATTAACTTACCAAACCCTTGATAATGCAAGTATGAAGTAATGTCAATGGATGCTTCAAAGTGCTTGAATAGTGCTTGAATTGATGTTGTAAGATGCTTGAATGCTATATGTGTGAATGAATGCTTGAATGAATGAGGAGATGTAAAATGAGGTGAAAATCACATATTTATACACACTTGTGCCTTAGTTAACCATTCATACCTCATCACAGGCCGACACCAAGTGTTTTAAATAAAACCCAAAAAATTTAAAATATTTTGAATTTGGGGAGGACTCATTTCCACCCATGGAAAATGGGTCCCTAGAACCTAAAAAGTGTCGAGAATTAAGTTGTATTTAATGTTGTTTTAGGGCTTATATTCAAAAATACACTTAATTAAAGAATATGAGGGCATAAAGGGGTCAAATAAGTCATAAGAAAGGATAAATAGAAGTTGTGCCTAGAAAAGTGTGAAATATTGTTACAAGACTTTACAACACTCCAAAATAGGACTTGACGATTTGTAAAAGCGTGATTTTTAGGTGAATTGTAATGAAGAAAGTCTAGAAGAATGTAGAAATGTCTTGCAATACTTCACAACACCTTCAAAATATGTCATTAAAAGCATTTTATTTAATTTTCAAGGGTCCAAGACTTAGTGTGGATGCATAAAATGCCTCACAACACCTAAAGCAATGCCTCATTAAGTCCAATTAATGGATTGTTTCTTAAAGTCCTTCTTATGGTAGTAAAAAGAAAACTCACAAAAGGGGATATTATGCTTATAAAATCCATGTTTAATCCAAACAAGAGCATATATTTTGAGAGAAAACATGTTAAAATGAAAGAAAGTATGATGCAATGCAATTTTCAGTTTTTAAGTGTTTGTTTACACAATGCAACTATCTAAAAATGATATGTTGTGATGGAAAAAGTGAAATTAAACAATGCATGAAATGAGCTAATTGAAGTTATTTTTAACAAAATGCATGCTACAAAAATGCAACTAGCTGATATATACAAGTTAAGGCACCAGATAGAAGCCTAAAAACAAATTTTTGAGTTTTGTAGAATGTTGTTTCAAGGGTCAGAAGGGATTGATTTGGCCAAGATGGCCAATGAGTCCCAGTATGGACTTTTTACAAAATTTTCAAAAATTTGTGATTGATTTTTATGAATTATGAGTGCAAAGATGCAAACCTAAGTGAAAAATGCAGAATTCCATAACTTTTCAATGACTTGAGATAAAAAAAATACAACCTATCATGTACTTTTACTCATGCAAAAAAATGAAGCTCTAGAATGCAATCTAACTAATGAAAAATGCAAGGCAAGCAACTCTAGAATGATTAATGGGCTCCAAAATTAGAAAAGAGGGGATTTAAATAGCAGGTTCACCAAAATGGAACATAGATTTTTGGGACCCACTTGCTTTCTAGTACTTCTAGGGTTTTTCACCTAAAAGAAGAAAGAGGGGTCAAAAATGCTTATGTTCACATTCAAATATTAGCATGAAATGGATGGAAAAAGGATGCAAAATATCTATATGTAGTGTTAGAATGCAAGGAATTAGTAAGATTGATTGACTAATGAATAGAAACTAAAGGAAAACAACTTGTTTGAAAACACATTGTGTAATGCAATAATGAACTAGAAATGAATAGTAAACTACAACATAAATCAAATAGACTGAAAGTGTGCACCTGAAGGCTTGAAGTAGACTAGAAAATTTCTTTTGAAATGTTGTTGATGATATTTTTCAAGCCTGGTAGGACTCATTTGCCATTTTGGGCGAATTAGTGTCGATTTTGATAAATTAAGCCGAAACCTGTTTCTGTCAAAAGGGTGTCAAAAAATGCATAAAACATGAAACTAAATTGGAAATGGGACTCATTCACCACCCATGGAAAATGAGTCCACTTTTGAATTTCTAAATATTCAAGAGTTGATTTTGGAGCTTCCAATCTACACTTTGATGTCCTATAGGTGTATGCTTCTAAAACTCTCATTTACGAGTCTGAAAATGAGATTTTGTTGATTCTTTGACTTGTTGAATGAAGAGAGGACTTTGAAAAATTTGCAACTTGATCTTCAATTATTCCCAAGCTTCCAAATAGACCTAAATCTACAAACACACAAGAAGAGAAGAAGAAATGTTGAATGTTAGGGCATGGGGGTTTGCCTTGGTCAAACCCCATTTAGGTAATTAAACCAAAATGATAAAAGAATGGAATGAAAAATGCAATAATTGAGTTGATTACCTTTCCGTGATGATAGATCTTGAAAGTCTACAACAAAACATGTAGAATCTTCCCTTAAATGCCTTAGGAAGTTAAATTAATGACTTGCAATGTGAAAGCCCTAACTTGCTTAACTTGAAATGGAAGATTGGTGGATGATTGATGAAGAATTGATGTGTGTGAGATATGAGATGTAAAATGAGAAGAAAAACACTTATTTATACACATTTTTACCTTAGTTAACCGTTCATACCTCATCACAAGCCAACATCAAGTGTTTTTAAATAAAAACTCGAAAAGAAATTTAAAATATTTTCAATTTGGGGCCAAGGGGGACTCATTCGCCACCCATGGCGAATGGGTTCCACCTAGGACCTAAAAACAAGTGTTGGTAATTAAGTTGCATTTAATGTTGTTTGTCAGGCTTATATTAAAAAATACTTAATTAAATCATATGAGGGCATAAAGGGGTCATATAAGTCATAAGAAAAGGATAAATAGAGAAGTTATGCCTAGAAAAACGTGCAATCTTGTTACAATACTTTACAACACTTCAAAATAGGACTTTATGATGTGTAAAAAGGTTATTTTTAGGTGAATTGTAATGAATAGAGTCTACAAGAAAGTAGAAATGTCTTACAACACTTCACAACACCTTCACAAGACATCATTAAAAGATTTTTATTTAATTTGCAAGGGTCCAAGACTTAGTGTGGATGCATAAAATGCCTCACAACACCTAAAGAAAGCCCTAATTAAGTCCAATTAATCTCATGTCAAGCAAAGGGTGCCTTTTTTCTATGATACAGATCTATTTCTAGGTTGTGCTCCTGGGAGGTGGTTGACACCAACATTTACAAGATTTCTAAGAACATAATCAAGTAGATGACAAAAATATGAGAAGTAAACTTAATTTCATAGCAATATCAAATGTAAATCCTGAATGGTTAAATTATAAAGCTTGGGTCCATTGAAGACAAGATTGGGTAGGCTAAAGAGAAACTTTGAAAAGCAACATCAAAACCTAGTATATTGATAGATGAATGCATATGAGAGGTTAAAGGAAACAACATATATTAAATAAATATAAAATCATGAATAAATGCAATTATTTAAAAACCTAATTAGGGTTTAAATAATCTACTTAAACACTATTAGGCAAAAAATATCTATAGTATGTGTGATCGAGGATATTAGTATGGGCCAATTACGCTTGATCCATGAAGAATTGAAGCATTTTTGTGCCACTAATACTCAATCTAAATAGGATCAATAAAATTGAAGTTAAACTAAACATTCGTTAAAACAAAGCATTCTAAATTATGAAAATGTTTAAAATGTCTATTCTAACCCATTTGAAACTTATCCCGTTTTGGGAGTGGTGTCGCATTGATGTGGAATGACGACCCTTTCCCAGTCACATGATCAATGAGCTTGTTTCAATCAATTCTATTGAAGAGAATCGATGAAATGGTTGTGAGATGTGATTGAAAACATGATTTATGCTAAAATGAGTATGATGCAAAAGCTAATCTACCATGATTTATGCTAAAATGATTTAGATGTATAATTGCTAAGCTAATCTAAATGAGATTTAAACCAAAAAAGACTCAAACCCTGATTATCTAATTAGCTAAATAGATGCATTATGGAAGCCATTAATGAAAGCTAAGATATTATGCAACTAATCTAAACTAAAATATGCTAAATGTGAGTTAAAAATGAGTGTGAGTATGAGTGATTTCAATAGCATAAGGGATCCATTAATTTAAATCATTTAATGAATGGGGAAAGGTGAAATGACATTTAATTAAATAACTTAGGGTTATTTAATTAAATAAGAAGACCTAGGGAATTAAATTAAAAAGTTTGATTTATTTAATTTAAAGAGATGAAATGTTAGTGTGAAAAGGGGGGAATTAACCCGATTAAATGAATTAGGTTAATAGATGAAAATGATGCAATTAATTAAATAGCTAGGCTAATTTAATCAATTAAGTGAAAAGAGGATGGTTTCAAAAGGAAATGATGTTAGTATACTTGATTTGAGTGTATGATATTATTCAAGACATTTTTTAGTGTCTACATTTTTCCCCTCTTTGAAGCGAGGTACCTGTTGCTTCGGTTCAAAGACTAATGCTCTTTGGATTGAAAACTGCTGCTTAAATCAAAAAAAAAAAAATTGATTTTTTTTAGATGCCCCAATGTTGCCCTAGCGGAAGGAATAAGTTGGTTCTCTGCCTCCTCAAGAAATTGGGCAAAAATTTTGAATTTTGGGTTCATTTCTCAACAAAGGTTAAAAGGCTGCCCCAGGGGTCCTAATAGGTTTCAAAATGCAAAAAACATGAAAAAAATGCAAAAAATGATGCAAAATAAGCTTATGTTTGGCAAAATTGGTGAAAATGAAGAAAAAATTTAGCTTCATAGTTAAATTAGGGAAAAAAGCCCTAATTTTCTAGCATAAATAGGTGAGGGTCACTTTCAATTCATTTGTGCATTCACACCTTAAGAAATTCTTGCAAATTGAGCTTTAACGCTCGGCAAAATGGCTCATCGTGTACTCCCCATTCATCTTTTTTACTGAGTTCAAGAGTATTAGCAGCATGCAAAAGTAGGACCGTAGGTATGTGACTTGAAACTTCTCTTGATTTTATCTTTTAGGTGCATTTAATAGGGAATCAAAGTTAGGTCAAAAGGGTGCCATTGTATAGCGACGCTTTGAAAGCGTCAGAAGCATCGCTATTGATTTATTAGTGACACCTACTTAGTTTAGCACCACACCCCATTTTTTTAATTCAGCGGAGCAATTGATTATGGGGTCGTCAAGGTAAAATAGCGACGCATGGAATTTTTTGGTTCAATGTTGCTAAAAAGTAGTGGGCAATTCATGTAATAAATCACGATGCACCCCAAATTTTTGTCATAGCAATGCACCCAAATACCAATTCACTATTGAGCGTAGCGACACGCATCACTAGCCTCTAAAATTATTATAGCAATGCACCCCAAAATTAGTGATGCTATTGATTTCAGCGACGCCATTGATATTTTGGGTACAAAGTCTAAAATTTTGATTTGTTTTTTTACTTTTTCTGCAAATTGACATTGTGTCTTGATGTGTGCAAGAGGATCCGCCACCATTGATGTCTCAAGAGCACAAATATGAGATTTTTTCTGCAACTAGAGACCTTGATGATTTGGAGGTGGATCGGCTGGGGAGACTAGGGTTAGGCTTTGTCACCTTTATGCTTGAGATCAGGACCCATCTTGTATTGATGATAGCATTGGTCGAGAGATGGCACAACAAGACGTCTTCATTCCACTTGCCCACTGGGGAGGCAACCATCACACTTGAGGATGTGTGGCATATTCTACAATTTCCCATTCATGGAGAGCACATCATTTATGACACCAATGTTGGTAGAGATGCATACCTTTCTCTTTTACACAGATACTTGGTTATTCTTGTGAGCTCTCATATTGATCTGGATTTCTATTGCAGTTGTTTTGACACCTTCAAATTGTTTGTTGGCACTCTGATTTGCAGCATTGTTGCCCCAAACCAATGAGATAGAGGATTCAATCTCAAATGGGGCCTAGCATAGGAGGGTATGATCAAGAGAGATATCATGTATGCCTCTAGTTCATTCCTCTTTGCCTCATTGTACCATGATATGCATGAGGCCATCTACAAAGAGGGTAGGAGTATTAGAGTAGGAGTGACCTTACTACATATATGGGCATATGAGCATATTGCAGTTCTAAGGCCCATTGTTGTTCTTGTTGATATTCATGAGGATGAGCCTGTTGTTTATAGATACAGGGTGTTGATGACCTTGCAATATACAAGCCTCGAAATTTTATCATATTGGCATCATGTCATTGATGACATGATAGTTTTTAGATGGAGGCCTCGGCTTCAACATCCATGATGGTACAATGACCAACAAGAACTTGTTTTTGCATGAAAGACTCAGTATATCCAAGGTCAAGAGAACACCATTTTTGAGAAATACCTTCTGAACCGTGTTTCCCATCAGTTTTGGGACACTGGGGATGTACCAATAGATGACTATACTACTATATTTTCTAGGTCACAAAGAGAGGCATAGTGGGGGCTATCATTGATTCCATAGTGGTGATCAATAATTTTTTAGCACTTATCCCATAGTCGTGGGATTATGATCAGGGTCTCCCATATGCAGAGACTTCTCCAAGCTATGATGCATGGTTTATGCCACCCACACAACTCACAAATCTAGCAGGGGCATGCCTTGGTAAAGGTAGAGGTAGAGGGAGAGGCAGGGGCCGAGGTAGGGATAGAGGTAGGGATGGAGGCCAAGATGGTGGTAGAGGTCGAGGATAGGACCAGGTGTCAGGTGATGGACACCAGTAGTAGCTGAATCATGGGTACCATGATGGGAAACATGATGGGCACCATGTTGGACAAATTCCATGGGCACCACTGCCTCCTCCACCTATATAGCCAAATCCACAAGATTTCCCATTGTTGCCCTCACAACAAAGAGAGAAAAAATATAGGTAGAGAGGGATATCTGCAACAACAACTATAGGCTATGACAGCTTAGAGAGACTAGGAGGTCCAGCTGTGGCAGCAATTGGATATCCAGCTAGCCCAAGAGATTGGGCAAAGATAGCAGCTAGAGGCAGTGATTGTAGCATCATAGGGTAGGACCATCTCTACTCGATTATATAGAGAGGTTGTTACAGATGCTGCATAATATCATATGCACTACCACTATGACATTTTTCAAGGTATGTGACAACCTGATTCTCACAGTGGAGTGGTGTACAACCAAGAGTCGAGGATCATCCATTAGTTAGGGGTAAAACAAGCGGCTACCAGGGCTAGCTTGCGGGTGTAGACATTGTTTTGATTATTGCCCAATTTCTTATACATATATACATTCATGGGATCCTTTTTTATAGCCTCATGGATATTGTATTTTTTATTAATATACAAACACATTGATTCAGATATTGTATTATGAAAGTCACCATTTTTTTATATATATTTGATGTAGATTTGATATGCGATGTGATGTGTTCTTTTATTTCATGATTCATGAATGTATGGATGCATTTCATATGTTGATGTGAAATTATTATATGTTATCATGTATGGATGCAATTTTTTATTTATTCTTATGTGATATGTGATTGTATATGTGATGATAATTGTAGACACAAAAAATGTACTGATTGGCATTACACATTTGATCCTGATTAACTAACACCGTTTCATCCTTAATCATCCCTTAGTCTAACCATTTAATCGAATACCCTTATTGGATTAAATTCATCAATTTTCCTCTCTAAATTAAATAAATCATTTATCTGATTAAGTCATTCTCTCTCGTTAATTAAATCAATCAATCTGATCTAATTAACCTTAGCTCTTTATTTAATTAAATAAATCAATTTTATTTAATTAATCTCTAAAGTTTATCTATTAAATTAAATTAATTAAACCTTATTTGATTTAATCTAACATCATCCCCTTTAATTAAATAAATCAAAATCATTTATTTAATTAAAATCTAAATCATATTCTTCTCATCTTTTTATTTAAATTAACCCATAAATCTAAATCAATTTGTCACATCATCTAATCCCTCATTAAATTAATTAACCCTTGATTAATTTAATCTTGATCCACATCCCATCCTCTATATTTTGCCACTTACACATGAAAATAGATTTAATTCATTTTATTAAATCCCTATTTTCTCTCAACATGGCATAATAGGAGAATATTCCTTCAAATTTGAAATCCTTTCAAGTGGACTTTGTCCTTCTAACAAGACATTTATTTCATCTTTTACATTGAGCCAAGTGGCATTTAAAACATTCATTTTCCCTCTTACATGTCATTTCACTATTTTCAAATTCCACCTAATTGCATTTATGGGCACATTCATCAAAATGTGCACATCCTTCATCCATCCATCTCTTGACAAGTGGCATCTTGCCATTGGTTGAAAGTTAGTCCCACATTGCTTCATTATGGGAATTTATCCATCTTGTATTTCTATAAATAAGAGGTTTCTCTCCTCATTTGATCATCTACAATTGGAGAAAACTTACTATACTCATTTTCATCTTCAAGCATTAGCGTTTTCATCAATTTCATCAAGGCATAGCTAGGTTATTGTAGGTTTCCTCCATGGATTTCATTTGAAGCAATCACCAAGTGGATCAATCAACAAAAAAATCATCAAATTATTTCATAGAAGTTTGGAAAGGGCCAATTTCCACATCAAATTGGCACCAACTCCCCCATAAGATCAAGAGTTTGCATGTTTTTAATAGGATTTGATTTATCTCTTTGTTTTCTTATTTTTAATCCTATTTTGAGTATTGCTAATGGATTTTATGGGGAACTTTGATCTTAGCTTTCATTTGAATCCTCTAATGTGTTTGTTTGTTGTGTTTTGCAAGTACTAGGATCTTGGTTCATAGATTTGGTGCTAGAAGGAGGGTAGATCTCATTTTCTAATCACATTTATATTAAAAATTCCATTTTTTTTTATGTTTTTTTGGTGCCTACAAGAAAGTGCACCGCTAGCAGACTAGCATCACTATTTAGAACCGCTACCTCACCAGAGTCGCCATATAGCACCAGTTCAAATTTCAAACTATGACGCTCTAGTGTTCCCACTCAATTCAAAATTTTAAACTGCACCGCTGGTTCTATTTACACGCTAAAATTTTCAAATTCTAAAGTGCACCGCTAGGCAAAACAATGACGCCATCACCCTCTATGTTTTACTTCAAAGAGATGCGTGTAGAATTAGTTGTGTCATATAGCACCACTGGGTCTTTCAAACTGCACCACCTGTGCAGGCTCCACCGCTGGAGTAAAGGAAAAAGTGAAATCTCAATTTTTATGACATGTGCTTTTTTAATTCTGATCATTTGGGTTATTAATTATTTTCCTAACCTCTATTTTGTAGTTCTAATTGGTTTCTTGGTAGGTTGGCTTATTCAAGGTGAAGAAAGGAAATCTAGTGGAGGTCTCATAATGACATCATTATCTCATGATACCAAGTGTTTTTGAACACTTTAGTGTTTGTTTAACACTCTTAGATAATTTGCAATTTCTCTTAAAAAATTGTTATCTTTCGCAAGCTTAGGACCCACTAAATTCCTTTTGGGCACTAAAAAGAACAATTCAATTTTTGCTACAAACAGGTTTAAAAAGAACTTTAGGACAAACTCACTAGATTTGGTTGAGGATTAACAATTGAATAAGGAAATCTCCATATTTCATTTTGGTGTTCTAAAAAGAATCAAATCATTTCTTTGCGGGTTTAAAATGAACAAGTGCTTTTTGTTTTGTAATTGTTTACTCAAAGTAATACCATCGAAAGGATGTATGCAATTCTCTCGCGCCTCACGATGATATTGAGAATCAAAAGGCCTTTTGGTGATCTTAAGTTGGGTAAAATAATTGCCTCCACATTTCATTTTGGGATTAAAATTGAACAAAACATCTTGCGAGTGTGAGTGGAGCATATTGCATACATTCTCCCTCTTTGCGTTACAACAAAGATCGATTGAGTTATAGGTATTGTTTTGCTTGCTTTTTTTTTATCTTAGAGGTCCTACCTTGTGGGAAAAAGTAATCACCCAAGGGAATGACCTAACTAGTAACACGCTAAAGCCAAGTGTATTTCCAATTGGTATATAAGTGTGGATACTGGAACAAAGGCCAATATCATGTGGTTGGTTCCGACGAGAAGGGAAACAATGGTCTCTCGCCGCATGGGTCAATCCCTATGAGCGAAGTGCAGTTAAAGGCCCTTGTGTAGAAAGGGCGGAAATCCTTAATCTATTTGTTGGTGCAAGAGCGATTAGTTTTGGAAGCTGCTTTACACTTTTATGGTTTTGGTAGAGTCAAAGTATGCCTTGGGAGTTGTTGATGAATTGTTTTACGCACGGCAACAGCTTTCAGGATAGAATGCAATATTCTATCTCTCTTGAAAAGTAATTTTCAACAATAAATTATGAAAATTACCCCCAAGGTCTACCACAGGGTGTTAGGTCATAGCAATTTCATAAAACAACTCGGATAAAATGTGAGAATCTTTGGTAGTCACAATCGGACCTTACTACAAGCAAATTGTATCTTTCAACTTATCATATCTGACAATATGATGATCTTAAATCCTAAATCTAACCAAATGATAAAGAAATAGCAAAAGATAAGGGTGCGAGGATATAATAGAATCTAAACTACTCCTAGAATGAACAATGTAAACAACAGATATTTGGAATGGACCTATCTCAACTAACCAGTTCCTGATCGACCCACAATGCAATCTTACAAGAACGGTGCAATCTTCTAAGGTATTTAAATTTTCAAATCATAGACTTGCATCTACAATCGAACTTAGGCACATTAAATATATATGGTCCAGGTTGACTTCACCAGCCTACTACAATCAGATAGTTACTGGGAGTATAGACTAGAGATAGCTACAAACATTCCAAATATGAAATCATAAACATCATACATCCAACTGAAACTGATTTATTTCTAAATACTAAACCCTAGATTTCCAAGCAATTTGAAAGATAGAACAAAAGAACCATGCAAGATGAAGTAACACAAGAGATTGCACCAGGAAAACCACAATGTCTTCAATTGTATTAATCACCAAGATGCTGCAACAATTCAACTGTTCTGATACAGAATTTGCTTCAAGAAACTGAATATTACTTCTAAGGAAAATGCTCTAACTATTGCTCTCACTTCTCTATCACTGTCTAGCTAATGTCTAACTATTTACAATGAGGCAAGAATGCCTATTAATAGCAAATCCCAAGGTATGTCGGCCCAGCCAAACATTTTTACAAAATAATAAAAATCCGCCAAAACAGGTCGGCCAAGGAAAAATGAACTAAGGCACACATTAAATGCCATCATCCAAGTCGGCTTTGACACAGTCCCCAAGGAAGTCCGGTCCAATGCATGCCCTATGATAATAGGGAAGCACAAATCTTGAAATGAGCATTAACTGCTACTCCCTTTATCTTTCTTCTGAATTGACGACCCTTGGACCTTCAAGAATACTCCATCCAACTCAACAACCAGTGGCAATGGCAAGACCTTGAGTCTGCATTTAATTGAGTCTATTTCTTCCTTGGACCGCTCAACAGTCTTGTTCCAATCTTCCCTACTGGCCATATATCTGTCCATCACTGCCATGTAGGTGGCTGCATCATCAAGTAGGTGGCTAGTGATAGCTCCATCAGAATCCGGGGCATAAATTTCATGCCACCACTCCTTCAATTGTTCCAAGCTCAGATATTTGGGAGCTATCTTCTTCCTCCCTCTCATTACCTCAAAGAAAGCAATGCATCCATCATAGATCGCAGTAAGCTCACCGTCAATTGACTTCCTTCATTTATGTATCTTCTTCAGAGCCTTCTGCCTGATCTGCAGTGCCTCAAACCATTCCCACGGCTCATCCAACCTGGAGGAAGGAAGGATTCCATCCTTAGCTAATTGCTCCTTGCCATGTCCCAGGATAACCTTCGATTTGTGCAACAGGAGGTCCATGTCATCCTTATCCTGAGACAGGATATGCTCTAACAGCTGCTTCACCCGGACCACATCCTTTCCCACAGATAAGATCTCCTTGATAGCATCATCCCCTTTGGTCTGGACATCCATCAGCCAATCTATTGCAGCTTGGGCTGAAGCTTTCAATTTCTCAATCCCGGAGATTGTTTCTTTAGGCAGAAAACCTGGAGTAGCAGAAGAAGAAGGGTGGAGAGACTGCAGAGGCCTCATTACCTCTTCCAAGCATTTTCTTAATCTTTCATTTTCTCTCTTCAGCTCTCGTTTGGTTTGAGTTTCTCTCTTTAATCTGTCAACAATGACTGCACTAGACCCCTCAAATTCCTCAATATCCTGCTCCAAGGAGGCCGGCCCAAGGTTAATG
This sequence comes from Sequoia sempervirens, assembly GCA_007258455.2. Lineage (NCBI taxonomy): Eukaryota > Viridiplantae > Streptophyta > Pinopsida > Cupressales > Cupressaceae > Sequoia > Sequoia sempervirens. The sequence continues at coordinate 37,501 of VDFB02271354.1, forward strand.
GTCTGAACATTATAATCTTGGCCTGTAACATCATCTCTCATTTTACCTGCGGCAGGAGTGGCAACATGGACAACCCGGTTATTCGCTTCATCCCTTTCCACCCAGGAGATGACCTTTGCAGCCTTCTTCTTCTTTCCCTTACCAATCTTAGATAGCATTTCATCCCAGTCTAAGGGAGTATCTTCAACAATCACCTGCTTCCTCCCTGCAAGTTCCTTCTCCAACCAGTCCGGGGCTACAGGGTCAGTTCGGATTTCTTCTACTCTTATTTCTCCTGGTTCTTCTATCACCTTTTCTTCTTCTGCGGTTGCCCTATCATCTTTTTTCGGAAGTTGTTCACCTTGGTCGGCCTCTTCAAGTCCTAATTCTGGAAGCACTGATGATGGAGTTCTATCAGGGATACTTTCTTCTGGCTCTGGCGATCCGTGGCTTCTATCACTCTCTGGGGAATCTTCATATTGCACCAACGGAGAAGTGTGTCTTTCTTCTGTTTCTACCTCAAGCTCAGCCGCCTCACTGAAAAGTGTTCCTTCCTTGAACTGCTCTGCCCCCCCGCTAGTTACATGCTCATCCAAATTCTCCAGTTCAGGTGCGCTTGGCGGTGGAGAAACAGACTTTGGTGGCTCTTCAACTGGTAGCTTTGGGGAAGAGTCTCTCTGCTGTGCAGCATCCTTGGGAGAGGGAGTCCTTGATTTCCTTGTGTAGACTTTGGTTTTCTCCCCTCCGGAACTCTCCACATCGACAATTGGAGGTTCATCCTCTGAGGCAACTTGATCCTTCTTCTTGGCAGTCCTTGTTGTTCTAGTTTTCTTAGGCGGTGGAGGAGCATCCTCCTCTTCAGCTTTCTCCATTTCCTCCTCATCAGAGGACTTGCTGATTGTCAGGGTCTTCCACCTTTGCTTCCCTTTAGGTTTCCTCTTCATTTCAGGCTCAGCTCCCTTGGGACCTCTGACTTTTATCTTGAATGGTGAAGTTTTTGCTGTTTTCCCTTTGGGGTCATCTTCCCCGGATTCTTCAGAAGTCGACATGGGGTTGAGATTTCCCATCAGTTCAAAGGTGCAAGCTACCTTTGCATTCTCCAACTCCTAGATTTTATGCTTTACCCAAGAAAGGGTGAATTTCATGACAGGAGCCATCAGGTCCTCTAGTTCTGTAATCTCATCTTCATTCCAGTTAATATCTCCGGTTGGCCTGTCTTTCACTGCCTCATAGGCGTGGTCCTGCACCAGATTTCCGTCATCATCAAGTTGATCCAGGATCAGATTAACATTATATTGCCTAATGGCCTCCACAGGCAACCTAGAATATCTTTTCTTCCTCGCCTCAAGGTCATCTTTGATATTGACCCAATAGTCTTCCAAGTCATCCTTGTGTCTATACTCCCGGGTAGCTTTCTTCTGAGCCTCTCCAGTTATATCAAAATTCATTCTTTTCGAATGGAAGGAGAATCCATAGGCCGCTAGCTCCTCCCCTGCGGTGTGAGATGATTGGATAGATGGGCACATCTCTCCCACACCAATCCCAAGAGGGAAGTCTCCTCCGAAGCCTGTCTTGTGCTTCTCCCTCTTCACCACTGCATCAAATTCACAGATCTGTCTTACAACTTCCAGTAGCACAATGTGATCAGTGGGATACCGAGGCAACCTGTAAGGGGCAACCGGGCATCCATCAATTCTGAGGTAGGTGAAGGTAGGGAACTGGATGAACCATGCTCCGTAGTTCTTTATTATCCCTTTGGCTCCATCGGATAATCTCACGTGCTCAACATTCTGGAGTGTCTGGGTAATATGCATCGTGAACGCATCATTGGCCCTTCTGTAATCTTTGTGCCCCAGATGCAACTCCGGATAAACCTCATAAATTATATTCTGTCCAATTGTTCCCCTCGGATTCAGACCTTTGTAGCGGTAGGAGATGGCCAACACATACATTACATATGAGGACATAGTGAATTTCTTGGCCTCCAGGACATTCCTCAACTGTCTGTCAATCTCAGCACTGATTAGCCCTGCCCAGTGATAATTGGTCCCTTGACTAATCTTGGTGATCACATGGACCATCCAATTCTCCAATACCCCTGCACTTCTCAATCCGGCCACCCTGCTCAGAAGTGTGATGGCATCATATACATCTGACCTGAATTTTACCCTGTGTAGCTATTTGGGCAACTTTGAATGATGGGATTTTGGCTTCTCTAGCCACGAGTTGATTATCTGCTGAGCCTTGACTGGCTCATTCTCATAGTAGGTCCTGGCAGTGTCAATATTCAAGGCAAACATTGAAGGAAGATTTGGCATACTGAAAGCCTGTGCAATGGAGGCCAGACTGAAGTTAGCCAGGACCCTTCCCTCGGTGCTAACCACCCATTGTGTATCAAAATCATACTGTCTAGCACATTCCAAAATTAATTCATAACACTGAACTGCTGGAGGGAACCCTGCCACATGTACCAATCCAGAGTTCATCATCCCTTGCCTCAAGGCTGACTGATCCTTCTCGGTCGTTCTCTGTTTGAACTCCTCATATCGCCAAGCACCAACATTAGTATCTAATACGTCAACCCACACAGAAGACACTTTGCTCTCAGGAAGCTGGTTCTTCATGTCTAGTCTCAATCATTCAGTCTCAGAGATGGATGAAGCCCCTGCGCCACCCTTGGACTTCCCAGCAGCCGCCTTGCTTGATTCAACCTGCATATCCAAAAATCGTCATTAGTATTCAATTATTGCTCATATTCCAATCCGAGAGGTTAGCACAAATCATATAAATCAATCAAAATCCATTGCCAAATGCTAATCCTTCGAGATCTGGAGAAATCAGATAGTCCGAGAAAATCATGCAAACCGAGAAAATACCGTCGGGGCGGAATTTCAGAGAAATCCGACCCAGACGGATTCCTGCTGCCAAAGCATCATTAGTCAAATAAATCATTAGTGCAGATGAAAAAACAAAGGATAATCATTGAATTCACTCATTGGCAACAAGAAATAAGCATTAAACAACCGTTCCATTAATCTTATCATCGAAACATTTGAAAGGACACAATCAGACAGGAAATCCAGAAAAATCCGGATGGAACGGATTTTCGCGGACGACCTAAAATGTTCCGGAAATAACCCCGGTCTGCGGAATAAGTCCAAACCAGGAAAATTCGACAGCGAGGAAATTCCGCGACGACCTTAGAAACCCGAAAAATGGCAAAACGTGACCCAAAACTCAAACGACCACGGGATCCTCCCCACCTAAGCTCGAATGATCTCAGAATCGACGACAATCAACAAAATTCAGAGCGCAAAGGACCCCAAAGTCCTAGAAACTTGCAAAGGACAAATTCCCATATGAAAACGATGGTGCCCTAAATCGAATAATCAAATCTCCGCCATTAAAACCAGAGCAAACTTTAGGGTCTAAAGTATCGGCTAAGGATTTACCTAAAGCACTCGAATCTTCACAAGACGGGGAAGTCAACAAGATACAGGGACAAAATCGCTCAAACAAAAAGAAATCTTCGCTCTGGGCCCAAACACCGAAGAAAAACTCTAACTTCGCACAATATGGTGGATTCCGCACTAAAAGAACAAGCAATCAAGCCCAGAACTCTGTCTAAAGGATACATACACAACCTCACGGATAAATAGAGCTCATAGGGCAAGGGAAATAGGGTTCCATAACTAAAAACGGGTCAAACACCGGCTCTATAAATATGAAACCAAAATCAATCAAGGGTCGACCCAAATCTAATAATACCCAATGCAAAACCCTCAATCACCATACAAGCAAAACGGAAGGGCAATGACTACATACCATGGATCGAAGTGGAAGAAATTCAAGCTTGAAAAGGCGACCTTCGTAGCAAACACGTCCAAGCAATGAAAACATCGACACCGACACTCAAGCAATCCTCACGCAAATAAATTAAGATCGATTCTCAAAGATTCAAACAAAAATCTCAATCGCCAGAGCAATCAGCAAGGGAGCAATGAAGTTAGAATGGCGCTGAAAATGCCCTAAATCCACCCTTATACCCACCTTAGCAAAGGTACCTCAACCATTAATTGGCGATAAGACATTTCTGACAAGTCCGGAAACCCGAGCCCCAAACGAAATTTTGGAAAATCCCAGAATGCACGGAAACACGGATTCTGCGGAAATGCAGAAACTGGGGAAATGAGGAAGATCGAGATTTTGACAGAATCTGGAAAAATCCGCCAGGACCGGAAAATCCCGAAGTAAGGCAGAAACCCGGAATCGAAGAATCCTGCCAGAAACGGACAAGGAACCAGGGCTCGGGAAAATCCGCCAGAGCTGGAAAATCTCGGATCCAAGTGAAAACCCGGACTTGACCAAAAACTCATTTTCAATCAATTCAAACCTCAAGGCAAGGTCAAAGCCAGCAAGATCAACATGTCAAGACCCTAAAATGATAAATCTAATAGAAGCAAAGGTCAAAGACACCAAAAAAGAGGGTCCCTACTCCAAGTGGGGCGTGTGTGCAAAAACTGCACAACAAATGGCGACTCTGCTGGGGAAATGCTCCTGAGCATTTCGATGATAAACTGGAATCAAGAACCCAGAACTCATGGTTCCAATTCATATACCCAGCCACCACCCTAAGTTAAAACAAAGAAACTCCCAGCCATTCAGACATTCCTATACCAGAGTCTAAGTGTGTGCACATGCGTTTATTACCTACCCTCAATTGCAAGAAGAACCAGACATGATATGAACAGGCTACGTAAAGATTCTTACTCTAAAAGTAACCTAGATAGAGCCTCGCTGCCAGTCAGGCGTCCATAGCCCCGACGAGGTTATCGCTGTGGTCCTCTTGAACATAGCTCTACTACTAGTCAGGCGTCTATAGCCCCGGTAGAGATATTCAGATCCCCCTGATAAGTTGATTTCAAACCTCATGATTTTCAATATATATATTTTCTCTCTTTTATATTTTGCTGATATTTCTTTTCTTTTACTCACTTCATTTAACCTGTGAACAGTGAAGTCCACACTCAGGGCTGAGAACCATAGTGGCACTAGAGCAGAAAAGGATTTTTTACCTGTTCAAACCTAATGAGGACCTTTTCACAACTTCAGGTATATTAAGGATTAAAGGTATAAGACCCCCAATATATTCCTGCTCAGACTGACTAGAAACCCTTTGTCTCAACATAAGGACAAATGACATAGGTTAAAGGGTTCATACCATGGTATTCTGGAAAAATGATCAAAGTTTGTAAGGGAAATACCAAGAATATCAGACCTGCTTTGCCACCGCTATCATACAGATGCACTCACAATCCAAAAGAAAAAAGGACCAAAAGCAAGAGCAACGCAAAACAAAACAAACAAACCAAAGCAAACCTACTCTAACCAAAGCAAGCAAACCAACAACAAAGCAACCTAAACTAACTATTTACAAAGCAAAGAGCTGAAAACAACTTAAGACTGGAAATAATGTTTCAGATACTGCCCATTGACAGGCAGTGGTATGTCCTCTCCCATGAGAGTCCTCAGACGGAAGGTATTATCTCCCAGTATTTCAGCAATCTGATATGGGCCAAGCCACAATTTATCAAATTTTCCATGGTTCCTTTTCTGATCATGAGGCTTATCCCAGTACAAGACAAGGTTAAAAATCCTAAAAGCCTTGACTTTGGCTCTCCTATCAAACCATCTCTTGAGTACCCCCTGATGTTTGGAAAATTTTTCAAGGGCATTGTCTCATTTTTCCTCAAGGTGCAATAATTCTGCTAACCTAGCCTCCCTTCTATCCCCTTCATCATAAAACTGGTTTATAAACTGCAGGGTTGGGATCTTGAGTTGGATAGGGAAAACTGGTTCCAGACCGTACACTAAATGATAAGGGGATGTACCAATGGAGGACTTAACTCTGGTTCAGTCTGCCCAAAGAGCAAACCGAAGCTGGGTGTGCCAGTCTTTTGGGTTCCTCTCTAACAGCTTTCAGATGACAGTCAACAGGTTCTTGTTGGAGGACTCAGCTAGACCATTTCCCTGGGGATAATAATTAGACGCAAACTTTACCACAATGCCATAATCAAAGGCCCAGTTTGAAAATTTTAAAGATGCAAAGGCAGGACCATTATCACACACAACAGCAACAGGACATCCAAACTGATTGAGAATGGCATATTCTAAAAAATCAATTACTACCTCTGACGTACATTGCCTACAAGAAAAATCTTCAGTCCATCTTGTAAAGTAATCAGTAATGGTGAGAATGTACCTGTGTCCTGCAGAGGATGGTGGATTGATGGGGCCTATGAAGTCCATACCCCATTGAGTAAAAGTTTTTACCTCAATGACAGACTGGAGCGGAAGTGCTGCACACCTTTCTCTTGTTGCTGCAGTCTGACAAGTGTGACAGGTTCGTACACGACGATGAACATCCTTGAACATTGTAGGCCAGTAGTACCCTGCCCTCAAAATCTGATTCGCAGTAGCAATCGCGAAACCATGACCAGTACCATATTTCTCATGAAATTCACTCATTACCCTTTTAGCTTCTTGTCTTCCAAGGCACCTCAAATAAATACTTTCATGATTCTTCTTGTATAGGACAACTCCTTTCAGCATGAAGCCGTCACTTTTCAGCCTTAAGGCTCACCTCTGTATTGCATTAAGGTGTGCTGGAGGTCGTTGATTCAGCAGATAATAGACTATATCATCATACCAGCCTTTTAGGGAAACTTCTTCAACATTATAGTTATGAACAGACAATTCAGGGCCTATCTCTGCCATGGTCTGGGTGAGTCCTTGTCCTCTTACAGCTTCATCAGCTGGATCTCAATGTCATACTCCTAAAGCATGGTCACCCATTTAGCTCTGCACTCCCCTAACTCGTTCTGCATCAGCAACAACTTAACTGCAGAATCGGGAACAATTGCAAACACCTTGTTTCTGAGGATATAATACCTGAATTTCTTCACTGCTCGAACAAGGGCATATGCTTGCTTCTCCACACTTGGGTATTTCAGCTCAGCATCCTTTAATGGTGCACTCATGAAAGCAATGGGATGCTCACTCCCCTCATCAGATTTTTGTGTCAGCATTCCAGCACACGAATGGTCGGAAGCAAAGGAATATATATAAAAGGGTTTGCTATAATCTGGACTCACCAATACTGGAGCATCAATAATGGCTCTCTTAATCTCAGTAAAGGCCTCTTTCGCTTTTGTAGTCCACTCGATCTTGGCATCTTGTTTCAACATAGCATTTAATGGCTTCACAATCTCAGCAAATCCAGTGATGAATTTTCTGACAAAGTTAATCTTACCAAAGAAGGACTTCATCTCTTTTTTGCTGGCAGGTGGCTGAATTTTCAGGATGGCTTCCACCCTCTCTGGGTCTATAGCAATCCCTTTCTCTGATATGACATGTCCTAACAACTTGCCTTCTGTAACTCTGAAAATACACTTCTGGGGATTCAAGGAGATGCCAAATTCTCTGCACTTCTAGAATACTTTACGCAGGTCTGAGATATGATCCCCTCTGTTTTTGGAGAAAACAGTCAGATCATCCATGTAAATAATAATGCACTTCCCTATGATGTCTTTGAAAGCAATGTCCATAGCTCGCTGGAATGTGGCCCCTGCATTGATAAGCCCAAATGGCATCCTCCTGTAGGCAAATGTTCCCCACTTAGTTGTAAAAGCAGTCTTGTGTCTGTCCTCATACTGGACCATCACTTGATTATACCCTGAATAACCGTCCAGAAAGGACATCATCTGCGATCCATTGACCACTTGTAGCACTTCATCCAAATAGGGAACTGGGTAATTATCTTTTTCTGATGACCTGTTCAGATTTCTGAAGTCAACACAGAGCCTAATTTCACCATTCTTCTTTCTTACTGGAACCAGATTGGCCACCCATGTTGAGTGCCTGACAGGAAATATGATTCTAGCAGACAGCAATTTCTGAACCTCCTTCTGTATGAGTGGTTCCAACAGTGGATTAATAGGTCTCTGCCTCTGTCTGAAAGGTTTAACAACTGGCTTCAGAGGTATAGTATGAGTTATGATGGATGTGTCATAAGTCTTCAAGTCTTCATAACCCCATGCCACTATATCTGGAAAATCGTGTAGGGCTCTGATTATACCCTGTCTTTCTTCAGGAGTGCATACCTTGCCAATGAAAATGTTCTTGATATTGTCCTTAGTACCCACATTGTGAGGGTCGTACTGTCCACTAATTGATTCTTTGTTTGATTCTTGTTCCTGATCTCTGATTTTGTCCATATCGAAAATTCTCTCCAGCTATACCATTCCCCTTGGAATAGTGTTAGACTTCAGGTTCAATACCCCTTCTAGATCCAATTCTGCTTCCTGAGGTTCTGTTTCATCAATGATCTGTGAAACAAAGACATCTGTGTTTGTGATAAAGTCCAGGATATGTTTATCATCCTTAAACACCTAAAAATTAGTCACATTGTCAGAAACCGATGGCACAGGAGTTAATTCAACAGTAAACTTCTTCAATCCTGACAGAGACAGAGGCTGGAGAGTACTGGCTGCTTGAGCTAGAAAATCGGCAGTTTGATTCTTTTTCCATGGGATCAGTTGGATATTAAAAGCATCAAATCCCTCAATGAGGTTCCACACTCTATGCTTATAGTTGGTCATTCTCCTATCGTGACATGAATACTGCTTTCTCACTTGTTTGACTACTAATTCTGAATCACCAAAAACTTGTAGAATCTTGACCTTTTTCTTGAATGCCATAAGGAGCCCATGAATTAAAGCTTCATACTCTGCTACATTATTGGTACAATGAAATTGGAGCCTATGAGCTGCAAATAAATTTTTACCTTTTGGACTAATCAGTTCAAACCCAGCCCCAGCTCCATGCTTGGACTTAGATCCATCAAACTTAAGAGTCCAGTATTCTGCAGTGGTATTTTTTTTCATTCTGTCTTTTAGTTGAGCAGTGTTAGAGACTTTCTCAGTCACCACAGGTTTCTGGCTCTCGCATTCTCTTTGAAGATTCTATTCATCTGCCTCAACTGCTCCAACTGCCTGAGTTGGATTCATGCATTTCTGTACTCGTTCTACTGCTGTCTGACACAGACAACACTCCAACTCTGAATGAGACGCGTTATGGACTCTACACCAATTTGGTAAGAGTAGTTCCTTAAAGCTTGTCTTTCTTCCCAGGTGAGTCTGGTTCTCCATACACTGCTTAATGAATTCCTGGAAATCATCCAATAAGCTGACCTGTTTGTCTTCAGGTTCTTCCTCTTCAACTAATTCTGTCAGAACCTCAGTATGGCTGGACCCTGTCCGAACATCAGTTGGCATCGTATGCAACATTAGCACCTCTTCTACATCTGATTCTTCATATTGAGCCGATAGCAGGTAGTTTCCCATTCTAGCTTCTGATATGAGAACTTCTGTTGAAGTCTTTTGGTATTCAATAATCATGTACTTCATTCGGGGTTCTCTCTCAATCTTGATTTGATTAGGCACTCCCTTCCATGGAAGCCACATGTAAGAGTGATCAGTGGACACATCCATTCAAAGCCTTGGTGAACTCTCTTCCTAGAATCAAACCATATGCATCAGGAATATCGACTACCTGGATATTGATAACCTGTTGAATCCTTGGATCAGAGGCTATCTGCATCTGGATCATGTTAAGTTCTCCTACCATACTCACTTCAGTTCTGTCCAATTGAGTAACTTTCTTCTGGGAGTCAGCAGGTGTAATTCCTAGAGCCCTACAAACTCCAAGAGGCATCACGTTGGTGGAAGCACCAGAATCCAACAAGCAGTTATGCAAATTCTTACCGAATATTCGGACAGAGATCAGAAATGGTGGGGTTTCTGTCTTTCCTTGAAACAAAGTGGGCTGAGTATCCACCTGGGCCACTTGAGTCTTGTCCTTTTCTTTTCCTTTATCTCCAGGGGGCGGGTTAGTCCTATTTTGGGTCTGATTTTGTGTGTTCACAGACTGAAAACTAGAAGTCTGGCTAACATGCTCACCAGAAGACTTATCCAATGACTTTGAATTTGCATCATAGGTACCTAAGACAACCTTCCTAATTGCAGGGAACCTTAACAACTCAAATGCAGAAAGATTTACCTTTAGTTTCTTGAATTCCTCTGCAACATATGAGGCCATCTTCTCTTCAGTCATATCAGTAGAGACCTCTTTAGATGGTTCCTCTGCCTTATCCTTGCTTACTTGAACAGTCTTTTCTTTCTGTGGTTCTGTTTGAGCCTGTCTGTCTTTCGAAATGTACTACTTGGAGACATGTGGATAGGACGGATTGTTGCTTGCATTAGGATCTGAAGGGGTACTGAAGTTGTTGGGAGGAATGGAAGTGGTGAAAGGTCCTCCAGGCTGTGGACGTCTATGAGGCATATCCTTCAATCCTTGTCTCTGAAACATCTGTACTTCTTCAACATAAGCTTCCTCCTGATCGAGGGGGCCATTATCATTCATTTCTTCATTGAATAGCTGGGCAACCTTATCTCCATTACAAATCTGATCTGTTTCGACTTCCTGGGAATCAGGTTCTTCTGGTACATTTTCCTTGCTGGTTGGAAAAGGAGCATGATTTAATACCAGCACAGAAGAATCATATGAATTGGAAGGAACAATCTCCTGTCCATTCACATTATTCTCTACCTCATATTGAAAAATGGAGGCAGTAGTTTGAAACTCTGGACATTCCAATTCTGAATGCTGGCTCATTTTGTGGAGTCTGCACCACCCTGATAAGGCCGCTTCAGCCAGGTACACACCAGTAGGAGGTTTGTCTTAACTGACTTGCTGGTTTACAGGTTGATTGACAATTTGATTAGCAGGCTGATCTAATGGGGTGGGAACTCCCCCATTATTGGGCCCTGTATTCCAAGTTCTGTTCTGTCCTTGTGGTGGCCTTTTATCAAATCCTGATCCACTTCCTTGGCCTCGATCAAAGTTTTGCCTCCTATCATTATTGAAACCCCTATCCTGATTATACCCCCTATCATTGGAGAATCCTCTATCATTACGCTGTCCCTTGTCGAAATTATGTCCTTGTGAAAACTCCCTGTTCTGATTAGATTGCATTCCTTTCTGGGCAGCTTGCAACTGACTATTCTGATTTCTCAAGTAAGTCACCTCTAGATTTAGCTTCTTTATTTGTTCAGCCATTTCATCAATTCTCTCCCTATTTGGATCTCGGTAGGGAGGCTGATTTGGGTTATTCTGAGGAGGGACAGGCATTGTGGCGGATCCCAAAGACTGATGTAACACTTCAAAATTTTGCAAATAAGCAGGGAAACTATTTGACTGTGGCGGGTACATCGGTTGATTGACTTGTTGTTGAGGGAAGTTTGTCATAGGAGAGATCTGGTTCATGGGATGACCAGGGTGTGGTACCATAGGTAATTGGGGAACTGGGTTCATGATTGGGGTATGATTGGTGAGAGCCTGATTTACTGCCTGAATCTGGTTAAGATGTGCAACTGGTCCCAGAGAAGGCAATGGCCCAGTCAAGTGTTGTCTCAGATCTGTACTGAGCTTGACAGCCTCTGTATAAGCATCAGTCAGGGTACTTGGAGGGTTGGGTCTCCATTTCAAAAAGGTTGCTGTTAGGCTATCCAGAGCTTCATAATAGACTCCCAGGGTAGTACCATCGTCCAGAACATATGGGTCTTGTAATCTGGTGAACGCACGATGGAACCTATTATTGAAACTGGCTATAGGTTCATTAACTTCTCTCTTGACCTTGATGAATTGCAAGTATAACTCATTGGCACTGATGGGTATTCGGAACTTCTGCAAAAAGGCCTTTTCAAGGTCATTCAAATTAAGGATTGAGCCAGCAGGGAGATGGTTATACCAGTAAAAGGCTTTTTCTCCTAGTGAATAAGGAAATAACCTACAGGCAACATCTTCATGGACAATCCCTCTGTCTTTGAGGCAAGTTTGGAAAATCCTTATGTGTTCTTCTGCAGTTCTGTTTGGATCATTTGCATGGAATTTAGAGCAGAAATGCTCAGGGTTTTTGGGCATTACATTGTAAGCCTGGAAGAACAAAGGTGATGGATTATTGGCAAGGAAAGCCATTGGTAAGAGCGGGGGTGGAGGTTGTGGTTGGTTAATGACAGGCTGAGGCTGTTGAACATGAACCTCTTCAGGGATGGGTATAGATTCAACCTCAGGATGTGAAGATGTGGACGATGGGGGTGAAGGGATGGGTGATGATGATTCTCCCCTCTCTCTAGTCCTCCTTGACCTAGTGGGGAGCTGTAGCTCCTCTAAATCTTCATCTCCTATGGTAGATCTAGTATTTCTCCTATATCTCTCTGGAGAGATGGCGTTCAAGAAATGATCCAGTGTGCTCATTCAGGCCCTCCCTCTAGCGCCAATCTGTTGATGGTGTTTTCTGCACGGCAACAACTCAGATAGAAAATATTATTCTATCTCTCTTGAAAGATAATTTTCAATAATAAATCACTGAAAATCACCCCAAGGTCTCTTGGGTGTTAGGTCATAACAATGCATAAAACAACTCAGATAAAATGTGAAATGCTGGTAATCACAATCGGACCTTACTACAAGCAAACTGTATCTTTCAATTTATCAGGTTTGACAATATGATGATCTTAAATCCTAAATCTAACCGAATAATAAAAAAACAACAAAAGATAGGGATACAAGGAAGTGATAAGATCTAAACTACTGCTAAGACAAGCAATGCGAATGACATATATCTAGAATGGACCTATCTCAAATAACCAGTTCTTGTTCAACCCACAATGCAATCTTACAAGAACGGTGCAATCTTCTGAGGAATACAGGTTTTCAAATCATAGACATGTATCTACAATCGACCTTAAGCACATTGAATATACGGTCCAAGTTGACTTTGCCAGCCTACTACAATCAGATAGTTACTAGGAGTATAGACCAGAGATAGCTACAAACATTCCAAATATGAAATCATAAATATCATTTATCCAACTGAAACTAATCTATTTCTGAATGCTAAACCCTAAATCTTCAAGCAATTTAAAAGATAAAACAAAGGAACCATGCAAGATGAAATAACACAAAAGATTTCACCAGGAATAACCATAATGTCTTCAATTGTATTAATCACCAAAATTCTGCAACAATTTCAACTGTTCTGAATATAATGTTTGCTTCTAGAAAATCAAACTACTCTAACTATTGCTCTTGCTAAGCTCTATTATTGTCTTGCTAATGTCCAGAACTAATGTCTAACTCTTACAACGAGGCAAGAATGCCTATTTATAGCAAATTCCCCCCAAAACATGTCGGCCCAGCCAAACATTTTTATAAAATAATAAAAACCGCCAAAACAAGTCGGCCAAGGAAATGAACTAAGGCACACATTAAATGCCATCACCCAAGTCGGCTTAGACACAATCTCCAAGGAAGTCCGGTCCAATGCATGCCCCATGGTAATAGGGAAGCACAAATCTCGAAATGAGCATTAACTGCTACTCCCTTTATCCTTCTTCTGCCCGGATGACCCTTGGACCTTCAAGAATATTCCCTCCAACTCAGCAATAGGTGGCAATGGCAAAACCCTAAGTCGGCATTTAATGGAATCTATTTCTTCATTGGACCGTTCAACAATTTTGTTCCAATCCTCCCTGCTGGCCATGTATCTATCTATCACCGCCAAGTATGTAGCTACATCATCAAGCAAGTGGCCGGTGACAGCTCCATCAGAATCCGGGGCATAAATTTCATGCCACCACTCCTTCAGTTGATCCAAGCTTAGATACTTAGGAGCTATTTTCTTCCTCCCTGTCATTACCTCAAAGAAGGCAATGCATCCGTCATAGACTACAGTAAGCTCACTGTCAATTGACTTTCTTCGTTTCTGTATTTTCTTCAATGCCTTCTGCCTAATCTGCAGCGCCTCAAACCATTCCCACGGCTCATCCAACCTGGAGGAAGGAAGGATTCCATCCTTAGCTAATTGCTCCTTGCCATGTCCCAGGATAACCTTCGATTTCTGCAACAGGAGGTCCATGTCATCCTTATCCTGAGACAGGATATGCTCTAACAGCTGCTTCGCCCAGACCGCATCCTTTCCCACAGATAAGATCTCCTTGATAGCATCATCCCCTTTGGTCTGGACATCCATCAGCCAATCTATTGCAGCTTGGGCTGAAGCTTTCAATTTCTCAATCCTGGAGATTGTTTCTTTAGGCAGAAAACCCGGAGTAGCAGAAGAAGAAGGGTGGAGAGACTGCAGAGGCCTCATTACCTCTTCCAAACATTTTCTTAATCTTTCATTTTCTCTCTTCATCTCTCGTTTGGTCTGAGTTTCTCTCTTTAATCTGTCAACAATGACTGCACTAGACCCCTCAAATTCCTCAATATCCTACTCCAGGGAGGCCAGCCCAAGGTTAATGGTCTGAACATTATAATCTTGGCCTGTAACATCATCTCTCATTTTACCTACGGCAGGAGTGGCAACATGGACAACCCGGTTATTTGCTTCATCCCTTTCCACCCGGGAGATGACCTTTGCAGCCTTCTTCTTCTTTCCCTTACCAATTTTAGATAGCATTTCGTCCCAGTCTAAGGGAGTATCTTCAACAATCACTTGCTTCCTCCCTGCAAGTTCCTTCTCCAACCAGTCAGGGGCTACAGGGTCAGTCCAGATTTCTTCTACTCTTATTTCTCCCGGTTCTTCTGTCACCTTTTCTTCTTCTGCGGTTGCCCTATCATCTTCTTTTTTTTGAAAGCTGTTCACCTTGGTTGGCCTCTTCAAGTCCTAATTCTAGAAGCACCGGTGATGGAGTTGTAGCAGGGATACTTTCTTCCGGCTCTGGCGATCCGCGACTTCTATCACTCTCTGGGGAATCTTCATATTGCACCAATGGAGAAGTGTGTCTTTCTTCTGTTTCTACCTCAAGCTCAGCTGCCTCACTGAAAAGTGTTCCTTCCTTGAACTGCTCTGCCCCCCCACTAGTTTCATGCTCATCTGGATTCTCCGGTTCAGGTGCACTTGGCGGTGGAGAAACAGACTTTGGTGGCTCTTCAACTGGTAGCTTTGGGAAAGAGTCTCTCTGCTGTGCAGCATCCTTGGGAGAGGGAGTCCTTGATTTCCTTGTGTAGACTTTGGTTTTCTCCCCTCTGGAACTCTCCAAATCGTCAATTGGAGGTTCATCCTCCGAAGCAACTTGATCCTTCTTCTTGGCAGTCCTTGTTGTTCTAGTTTTCTTAGGCGGTGGAGGAGCATCCTCCTCTTCAGCTTTCTCCACTTCCTCCTCATCAGAGGACTTGTTGATTGTCAGGGTCTTCCACCTTCGCTTCCCTTTAGGTTTCCTCTTTGTTTCAGGCTCAGCTCCCTTGGGACCTCTGACTTTTATCTTGAATGGTGAAGTTTTTGCTATTTTCCCTTTGGGGTCATCTTCCCCAGATTCTTCAAAAGTCGACATGGGGTTGAGATTTCCCATCAGTTCAAAGGTGCAAGCTACCTTTGCATTCTCCAACTCCCAGATTTTATGCCTTACCCAATAAAGGGTGAATTTCATGACAGGAGCCATCAGGTCCTCTAACTCTGTCACTTCAGCCTCATTCCAGTCGATGTCACCGACTGACCTATCCTTTATGGCCTCATAGACATGGTCCTGAACCAGGTTTCCATCATCATCAAGTTGATCCGGGATCAGCTTAACATTATATTGCCTAATGGCCTCCACAGACAACCTAGAATATCTTTTCTTCCTCGCCTCAAGGTCATCTTTGATATTGACCCAATAGTCTTCCAAGTCATCTTTGTGCCTATACTCTTGGGTAGCTTTCTTCTGAGCCTCTCCAGTTATATCAAAATTCATTCTTTTCAAATGGAAGGAGAATCCATAGGCTGCCAGTTCCTCCCCTGTGGTGTGAGCTGATTGGATAGACGGGCACATCTCTCCCACACCAATCCCAAGAGGGAAGTCTCCTTCGAAACCTGTCTTGTGCTTCTCCCTCTTCACCACTGCATCAAATTCACAGATCTGTCTTACAACTTCCAGTAGCACAATGTGGTTAGTGGGATACCGAGGCAACCTATAAGGAGAAACTAGGCATCCATCAATCCTGAGGTAAGTGAATGTAGGGAACTGGATGAACCATGCTCCGTAGTTCTTGATTAGTCCTTTAGCTCCATCGGATAATCTGAGGTGCTCAGCATTCTGGAGTGTCCAGGTGATATGCATTGTGAATGCATCATTTTCCCTCCTCTAATCCCTATGCCCCAGATGCAACTCCGGATAAACCTCATAAATGATATTCTTTCCAATTGTTCCCCTCGGATTCAGACCTTTGTAGGGGTATGAGATGGCCAACACATACATTACATATGAGGACATAGTGAATTTCTTTGCCTCCAAAACATTCCTCAACTGTCTGTCAATCTCAGCACTGATTAGCCTTGCCCAGTGATAATTGGTCCCTTGACTAATTTTGGTGATCACATGGACCATCCAATTCTCCAATACCCCTGCACTTCTCAATCCGGCCACCCTGCTCAGAAGTGTGATGGCATCATATACATCTGACCTGAATTTTACCCTATGCAGCTGTTTGGGAAACTTTGAATGATGGGATTTTGGCTTCTCTAGCCACGAGTTGATTATCTGCTGAGCCTTGACTGGCTCATTCTCATAGTAGGTCCTGACAGTGTCAATATTCAAGGCACACACTGAAGGAAGATCTGGCATACTGAAAGCCTGTGCAATGGAGGCCGGACTGAAGTTAGTCAGGACCCTTCCCTCGGTGCTAACCACCCGTTGTGTATCAAAATCATACTGTCTAGCACATTCCAAAATTAATTCATAACACTGAACTGCCGGAGGGAACCCTGCTACATGTACCAATCCGGAGTTCATCATCCCTTGCCTCAAGGCTGACTGATCCTTCTCGGTCGTTCTCTGTTTGAACTCCTCATATCGCCAAGCACCAACATTAGTATCTAGTACGTCAACCCACACAGAAGACACTTTGCTCTCAGGAAGCTGGTTCTTCACGTCTAGTCTCAATCGTTCAGTCTCAGAGATGGATGAAGCCCCTGCGCCACCCTTGGACTTCCCAGCAGCCGCCTTGCTTGACTCAGCCTGCATATCCAAAAATTATCATTAGTATTCAATTATTGCTCATATTCCAATATGAAAGGTTAGCACAAATCATATAAATCAATCAAAATCTATTGCCAAATGCTAATCCTTCGAGATCTGGAGAAATCAGATAGTCCGGGAAAATCATGCAAACCGGGAAAATACCGTAGGGCAGAATTTCGGGGAAATCCGATCCAGACGGATTCCTGCTGCCAAAGCATCATTAGTCAAATAAATCATTAGTGCAGATGAAAAAACAAAGGATAATCATTGAATTCACTCATTGGCAACAAGAAATAAGCATTAAACAACCGTTCCATTAATCCTATCATCGAAACATTTGAAAGGACACAATCAGTAAGGAAATCTGAAAAAATCCAGATGGAACAGATTTTCGTGGATGACCTAAAATGTTCCAGAAATAACCTCGGTCCGCGGAATAAGTCCAAACCGGGAAAATCCGACAGCGAGGAAATTCCGCGACGACCTTAGAAACCCGAAAAAAGGCAAAACGCGACCCAAAACTCAAACGACCACGGGATCCTCCCCACCTAAGCTCAAATGATCTCAGAACTGATGACAATCAACAAAATTCGGAGCGCAAAGGACCCCAAAGTCCCAGAAACTTGCAAAGGACAAATTCCCATATCAAAACGATGGTGCCCTAAATCGAATAATCAAATCTCCGCCATTAAAACCAGAGCAAACTTTAGGGTCTAAAGTATCGGCTAAGGATTTACCTAAAGCACTCGAATCTTCACAAGACGGGGAAGTCAACAAGATACAGGGACATAATTGCTCAAACAAAAAGAAATCTTCGCTCTGGGCCCAAACACCGAAGAAAAACCCTAACTTTGCACGATATGGTGGATTCCGCACTAAAAGAACAAGCAATCAAGCCCAGAACTCCGTCTAAAGGATACATACACAACCTCATGGATAAATAGAGCTCATAGGGCAAGGGAAATAGGGTTCCATAACTAAAAATGGGTCAAACCCCGGCTCTATAAATATGAAACCAAAATCAATCAAGGGCCGACCCAAATCTAATAATACCTAATGCAAAACCCTCAATCACCATACAAGCAAAATGGAAGGGCAATGACTACATACCATGGATCGAAGCGGAAGAAATTCGAGCTTGAAAAGGCGACCTTCGCAGCAAACACGTCCAAGCAATGAAAACACCGACACCGACACTCAAGCAATCCTCACGCAAACAAATTAAGATCGATTCTCAAAGCTTCAAACATAAATCTCAATCGCCAGAGCAATCAACAAGGGAGCAATGAAGTTAGAATGGCGCTGAAAATGCCGTAAATCCACCCTTATACCCGCTTGAGCAAAGGTACCTCAATCATTAATGCGCGATAAGACATTTCTGACAAGTCCGGAAACCTGAGCCCCAAACGGAATTTCGGAAAATCCCAGAATGCGCGGAAACACGGATTCCGCGGAAATGCAGAAACCGGGGAAATGAGGAAGATCGAGATTTTCGCAGAATCCAAAAAAATCCGCCAGGACCAAAAAATCCCGAAGTAAGGAAGAAACCCAGAATCGGAGAATCCTGCCAGAAACGGACAAGGAACCAGGGCCCGAGAAAATCCGCCAGAGCTGGAAAATCCCAGATCCAAGTGAAAACCCGGACTTGACCAAAAACTCATTTTCAATCAATTCAAACCTCAAGGCAAGGTCAAAGCCAGCAAGATCAACATGTCAAGACCCTAAAATGATAAATCCAATAGAAGCAAAGGTCAAAGACACCAAAAAAGAGGGTCCCTACTCCAAGTGGGGCGTGTGTGCAAAAACTGCACAACAAGTCTATTGTTCTCTTCTGGGGAGGGATGTGTTGGCTTGGGGTCTGGGTGCCAAAGGGAGGTACACTGTTGCTTCGGGTTATCGGGTGTTGGATAAACAGGTCTTATACAGTATTGAAGCTCCTTTGTGGAAAAATATTTGGAATAAATTCTCGTGACCAAAATGCAATTTCTTTTCTTGGCTTGTGGTGTATGGTAGGTGCTTGACTTGGGATAACCTCAGTAAACGAGGCTTCCAAGGTCTCTCGTTATGTTTGCTTTTCCTAAAAGATGTTGAGACTGTTTCCCATCTTTTCTTTTAGTGCCCCCCCTTTGCTAGGACTATTTGGTATTTTTGGTGGGGGGCTTGGGATTTTTAGTGCAGGCATCCATCTTCTCTTGATGAGTTTTGGTGGAACATAAGGCCCATTTTGGTGAAGACTTCATTTTTGCACATAGTGTGGCCTATTGGTGCCAGTATGATTATTTGGAATATTTGGTTGGAGTGCAACCACATGATCCTTTTGGATAAGAAGTTGTTGGTAGGTCAAGTTTGGGACCGTATTCTGGGGGCCTTGTAGGAGACTCTGTATGCTAAATGTGACTTGTCAGTCCCGGTGGATCCTGGAGATACTAGAGTGATTCATAAGTTGGGGATTTCTGTTGGTGGTGCAGGAAGGCCCAAGATTGGGCATGGTAGGTGTTCTAGAGGGAAGGTCTTTAGGGGAGGGCATTGGATGTTTCCTCCCTCTGGAGTCTTGAAAATCAATACAAATGGGTCTGCAAGAGGTAATCCTAGGCATGAGGGCATTGGTGGAGTGGGAAGAGATAGTTTCAGGGTGGTTGTGTTCTTTTTTTTGGAGTATAGGAGCAACACTATAATAACCTTATGGAGACCTTGGCCATTCTTTTGGATTTGAGGAGGGATTATGCCCTTGGCTGGAAAAATATTATTTGTGAGTTAGATTCCTAGGTGGTCGTGGAATTGATAAATAGATGACAGTTTGATGATGTTAGTTGGCGGCTTGCGGTGGTGGCTAAGCAAATCACCAATCTTGGAGATATACTAGATTCTATCACCTTTTGTCATATCCCTCAGGAATGGAATAAGGTGGCTGATGGGTTGGCCAAATGGGCTTCTGAGAAGAATGAGACTTGGTTGGTGGATGATTGGGATAGTTTACCGGAGGATCTTGCTCAGGATTTGGAGGGTTGGGTTACAGAGGATATGAGATGTTGTATGAACGCTTCTTGATCTCTTGTAAGATGTTTCTTGGCCCTTTTGGGCTTATTCATGATTTTTTCTTTATACTGTTCTAGTTGATTAATAAATTTTTTACCCTCTTTTTATTAAAAAATGTTTACCCTACCAAAAACACATAAAACTAATTCATTCACCATCATAGGAATTATATCCCGTCACTACTCCTTAGCCCTTTTCATAGTAGGATGTTGATCACATCGGTAATATTTTCCCATATTCCTTCAATAGCCATAAGTTTATAATTATTGCTACCAATTAATTCACCAAATTGGTTGAATCTATCCCCCTTACACGCACTATTGGTTAAAAAATATCTTAGTTCATCTTCCACTACGTTATCTATTGGTGTGACATCCATTCTACCATTATCACCAACAATGGTAAATAGTTTAAAAATAATGAAGTTTGCACTCTTTGTGAGTGTTTTCGCATCCAACACCAATGTTCCACCCCATACTACCCACAAGGTAATAGTCAAGTAGAGGTGTCTAATAAAACCTCTTAAAAAATCTCAAAAAGATAGTCTTGGCTATGATTGGAATCTATGACTTAATCTCATCCTTTGGGCCTATCACACTAGCATCCACACACCAAATAGTGCAACTCCTTATTCACTCATCTTTGGCTCCACATTTGTCTTGGCTATCAAGATCAAAATTCCATTATTGCACATTTCCTTACACAATCTCATTGATGATGAGGAGAATCGAGTTGTGCACCTATATGAGCTAGAACTTCTTGATGAATGGCACCTCAATTCCCTTAATAATTTTTAGTCATGCCAAAACCATCTCTATTGAAACTATAATAAGAAAATTAGAGCCTATGAGTTTGACATTGGTGGTCTTGTGCTCAAGGAAAACTAAAAAAATTTACAAGACAAAGATAAGAAGGGTAAATTTGACCCTAATTGGTTAGGCGGATATGTCTTCATAACTAAGTATAGTTCAAGAGCATATCAATTAGCTACCTCAAGGGTGACTCACTCAAAGAGCTCATGAATATCTTGAATCTCAAACATTTTCATGCTTGATATAAGGAATAACCTAATAAAAATATTAAAAAATAAAATCAAACTAGTAGAAGATAAAAATCATAATTTTGTGAAAAACTCTTTTTATGGAACCTTGGACAAGTACCATGGTAAAAACCTACTCATAAGAATCATGTGTAATAAACTAAACTCTTTCATCTTTCAAGTCCTCCTCCACCACCTTTTCATAAGTCTCCTTCCTCCACCTATTCATCCATTTCCATCATCATAGTCGACTCCTCCATCCATATAATTTCATACCTTGTTTTACATTGGGGTAGGTGATTACCTCCTACTTTGGAATAAATCTAAAGAAATGTTATTTGGCTCAAAAAGGGGTGTGGATACCTTCCATAATAAATAAGTTCCATGCAGTTCTCTACTATCCTATGGACACACTTTTATCCCCCCATCCCATTAATAAAATTTTATTTCCCTTGAATTAATAACCTCGATAACATATAGTTGTCACATAATTTGATATCATGGATATTCTAAATGCTTCATCCATCACTTACCTTTGTGGGGTGTATTCTTCTCCAAATCAAGCATAATTCTAATTCATTTTATCCTATTAGCACCTTAGCAAAAGGTAATACTGCTATATGTTAGTTGAAAATTGTTTGTTTAGTTCTTTAATTTATCTTAGTGATCTTTGATTTGTCTGTTTCATCTTTTTATTTCTTTCTTTTTTAATTTTTTGACCCATCCTATGCCTACTCATTATCGCCATGTTCATCATATATGATTTGTGCTTTGATTGGTATATATTGGGGCATGTTATTTTGCTTCTATGTTCCATGTTTGTTGGTTTTTATCTCATAGGACCACTAAGGTCACTCACTTTGAGATATGATGAGAAATCCTTTTTGTGTTTGTTGGTTGTTCTCTCATAGGAACCACCAAGGCCTATCACCTTGGGATATGATGGGAAATCCTCTTCAAATTTCCAATGGTTGTCTCGCCACCTACCCACAAAGAGTGTCAAACACCTTGTGTGTGTTGGGGCATCCTATTGTTTGTTGTTTGCTTGTAATTCAACCCACACATTGGATACATTGTCACCTTGGTATTCTATATAGTGGTACATAACATCCATTTCTATATCAAAATAAGGTTTCTCTCCATATTCAAGAATGAGGTAGCAATCCCAATATCTATTTCTTAACGAATCATCCTCCATTATCATCATTGTCTCTATTGATCTTCTTTTTCACGTTTTCATGTTCTTCCATCATTATTCATTTTTTACTTAATTTTATGCTTATCATTCTTCTTTAGAGAGATCACTTGTGTAGATTTTACACGAATTACCTCTTTAAGGGTCATCATCATCATCTCACCATTTAATATTTCATTATCTCCTCCAAGTGATTAGGACATATCATAATTTTATTTATATATTCTAATTCCTTTATTCCTAGCTATTATTTTCTTTGAAATAATTTTAATTCAAATATCCTCTCAAAGAGGGGTAAAATTTTGACACTTAAATAATGTCATCTCCACCATAAGTATTTCATCACTTATTTTCAATTCCTTATTATCCATTTATCACTTAGTATATGATCATCTAATTAAATAAGTCCTAATATTTACTTAAATAGACCTATCCATTGATACCAATAAATAAAATCTAATTACTATCCATAATTATCCAATAATATCCATTTTATTTTCCACATATTATCCATTAATAATGGATAAATATTATGATCCACCTAAAATGCACATATAACTCATTTGTTTAATAATTAAAACATCAAAATACACTTCACCTAGTTATCTACTCGGTTCATCTAGTTCACTCAATCATGCTCTAAGTGACTCTCACCAATTAATTCACTTTAATCAGCCATGAAATTGGTTAACTATTGCATGCAAATAGTCAAATCCCTCTAACTCCCCCACACACTTAATTAACTACTTCATGCAAGTAGTTAACTCATCAATCAATTTGAGTTGACTCATAATTATTGTTTTAATTAAAAATCAAAATAATGTGTAACTCTTTCATGCTTGCCACCTCTCCTCATCAACTCCCCTAGTCTTGGATTAGACTTGAGATCTAAGATTGAATCTTAACTATCCATTTGATTCTCTTGATTTTTTTAAACAAACCCCTCATCCAACATTCGATCACGACTCTTTTATGTAATGTAATTTTTGCATTGGTGAAATGAGCTCCCACATTCATCACAAGCATATCTCCTCATAACACTTGATCCAATATTTGTAGTAGAGTTGAGTGTTTAATTTATTTAATTTGATGCTTGTTTAGTTGCTTCATTTTTCATGTATTCTCCTATAATTAATTCTCTTTGAAGTGTGAATGATAATTGTTGATATATTAATGCAAAATACCAAAATATGGCATCTAATCATATGAAATGTCTACCAAGTTGGCTGATGAAAATAATGAAATGGGAAAGAGTTGATAAATTTTAAATTTAAATCTTTAAATTTTAAGGATAATTATGCATGTTGTGGGACAAATATTGCACAACACGAGATTGACCCAAGATAAAAAGGTGAGGTGGGTAAAAGGTGTACATAGATGCAAGTGCATGCATATTTGTAATAAAAAAGCTATATTATAGGAATATATGGATATATACTCCAACTTTGGCTCATTTTTTGCAACCTTCTCTCTTAGAAAGTGATACCGAATTGAGATATGCTTTGTCCTTTAATGCATCATTGGATCCTTTGATATATTGATAGCACTTGTATTATCACACACAAAAGAAATAAGTTCATTGTATGATATTATGTTATCATTCAATGTTTGCTTCATTCACAACACCTGTGTGCAACAAGATGTTGTAGCAATGTACTCTGCCTTTGTAGTAGATAAATATATTGAATCCTACTTTTTGCTTAGCCAAGAAACCAACCTGCTTCCAAGAAAGAAAGTACCTCCACTTGTACTTCTTCTGTCATCCACACAACCTTCCCAATCTACATCTATAAAGGCACTTAAAGAGAAATTGGTATCCTTTGGATATCATAGACCATAGTCTGAAGTGCCCTACAAATATCTAAATATCCTCTTTACTATTGCCACATGTGATTCTCTAGGATCTTGAAATCTATCCACAAGAAAAACTGCATGCATGATATCGGGTCTAGTAGCAGTTAGATATAGTAGTCCACCAATCATTGATCTATACTTGCTCTGATCAGTCTTGGGAGATTCATCATTCTTGCTCAACTCGCAACCAATAACCATATGAGTACATACCAATTTAGAGCCTACAATTCCAAACTTCAACATTTCCTTGACATATTTTGACTGTGAAATGAATATTCCTTTTTCTGTCTGATTGATTTGTAGCCCAAGGAAGAGTTTCATCTCCCCAAACATTGACATCATAAATTCATTTTGCATCTCTTTTGCAAAATTCTTGCACATTTCCTCATTTCCACTAAAGATTATATCATCAACATACACAACTACAATCAAGATTTTCTCCTTCTCAACTTTAAAGTAAAGGTTGCTATTTGTGGTACCTTTATTGAATCCTTGTTGCAACAAGTACCTATCCAATCTTGCATACCAAGCTCTGGGAGCTTGCTTGAGTCCATACAATACCTTTTTCAATCTACCAACCATATTAATATTATTTGATAACTGAAAGCCTTTTGATTGCTCAATGTATACCTCTTCTTCCAACTCACCATTCAAGAATGCAAACTTTACATCCATTTGATAAACCTTGAAGTCCTTATGTGTTGCAAAGTCCAAAAACATCCTAATGGCCTCCATTCTTGCCACCAGAGAAAATGTATCCTCAAAATATATTCCTTCCACTTGTGAGTAGCCCTTACACACAAGTCTAATCTTATTTATGATAACTTCTCCATTCTCATTTAGTTTGTTTTGGAATACCCATTTAGTTCCTATTACATTCTTCTATGTTGGTCTTGGGACTAATTCCCAAGTCTAATTCTTCTCAATTTGCATCAATTATTCTTCCATAGCTTTGGTCCAATTCTCATCCTTACATGCCTCAATCACTATCTTAGGTTCTACTTTGGAAAGTAGACACAAATTTACCCGTTCTGCTATCATAACAACTTTTCTTCTTGTCAACATGCCTTTGCTCTTGTCACCAATGATCTGATCTTCAAAATGATTCTTCTGCATATACTTAAGAGGCTTAGGAATTCTTTCCAAAGCATCTTCCTCTGCAATCTACATCTCCTTTTCCTTCTCTTCTTCTTTTTCTTCTTCTCTGCAAGAGGACTCATTATATTCATATCCTTTTATTATTGCTGATATTTTATGTGGTTCTTCATCTACTTTGACACTTGCACTTTCAACTATCTTCTTCAGCCTCTTGTTGTAGCATCAGTATGTTGCAAGTATGAAGGTATTGTCATTGATGTCAACAGGATTTCTACTGGCTGGTGTTTTCATTGATGTCAAATATACATTAAGGAAGTTTTTTGCATGATGAAGATGTCAAGGATATTCAAAAAATTGTGGAAAAACTAGAGGAAAATAGGTCGTTGCAGGTTGTGCATGTGTAGTTGAGATATTAAGGAAGTGTTGTGAGTACATGGAACTATATTTTTGTTGCAATGTTTGAAGATGAGTTGGAGTGAAGTAATGAGCTGAGATGATGTCTCTGGTGCTTGGTTTCCAAGTGCTTTTGAGAAAATTTAATAAATAGAGTAAACAATGTTGGGCAAGTGTTCATAATGTGTTCTAGTATTGTGCTCTACATTTCTTTTGTGTTGAGGCTATTCCTGTGTGAATTTGATATGTTGTTCATGGTTGTCAGAGGTTGCTATATTTATAATTTGGGTTTCTGAATTGTTGTACAGTATGAAATATTTTCACCAGTGTGTGAACCAAATTTTCAGTGATGTTTTATGTAGCTTTGGAGAAATGTATTTTCTCCACATTTCTTTGTAGTTTGGCTTCAGGTTGTACGGATTTTGGAAGTTATTTATATTGTTTGTATTCAAGGTTTTTCTTGATTTTGGTATAGTACAAAGTGAGTTTCATGCATCAGTGTGTGAATAAGGTTTACCAGTTGTCTTGAGTTAAAGTATTTATATGATGCGAGTTCGGATGAAGTGTTTGATGGATCTTAGGTAGTTAGAAGATTATTCTAGATCATGTTCAAGTGAATTTTGTTGTCTGGAAGTTTTAGATTGATTTAAGGAAGCGTGTACTTCATGTTTATGGTGTTTAACATGGGTATTGGCCAACCTTGTGTTAGCACTACATGCAAATTTTATGGAAGCATGTTTGAGATGTGTTGGGATCTATTTGGGTCCTAATTAAGGATTTATGTAGGTCACCTGCATTCCTAATCCATCTTGGGAATGTTTAGGTACTGACCTATTTTGAATTTGTAAGTGTAACAAATAGTTGTTGACCTTGGAGAAGGTTTTCAAGGTTGAGGTTGATATAAATAAGAGTGGTGATGTTGTGAGATGCAAGAGAGAATCAAGATAGATGCAAGATCAATGAGAGTGATATGTGTGATGTGAATTTGAGCAGAGTAGTACGAACTTCAAGTGTTTGGATTCCTGAAAGAAATGAGTTGAAGGTGTCCGAAATTATTCAAGCAAGGCTACGAAATTGTTGAAGCATTATGATGGATTCCTTGTTGCGTTGAGAAAGTGTTCTCTGTGTAAGATTTCTCTTCTATCTTCTTATATTTCTTTCAGTGGCAGTGAGCCTTGGCTGCGAGCCTTTTTGGGCAATGTGTCCTATTCTAGCAGTGAGCACTTGTACCGGTTTTGCAATTATTTGTATTGTGAGCTAATCCTCACCATAGTTTTTCCCTCGTTGGGTTTTCTACATAAATTTTTTGTTCTCTTGTGTATGGTGTTGTTATTTCATTTTTTGTTATTTGCATTTCATGATTAATCACATTAATAGAATAAGGGTTTGATTAATGCATGTGGATTTGATTACTGTTGAGGGTTTTGATGTTATAATTTTCTACAACTGATTCACGCCCCCTCTTATTTTTCTTGTTCATTCAACAATTGGTATTAGAGCAAGGTTCCTTGGAGAAGAAAAGGTATATTTGGGATGGCGAAGCAAAATAATTACCCTAGATTTGATGGAACAAATCATGCATTCTGGAAGAAAAATATGGAAGGATATCTGGCATGTCATGGATATGAGATTGAAAAGGATTAAAAGACTGCATACACTCCACCTACAAATGGTCTGAGCACAAGTGATGAGATCAAGGCAGATGAGGTAAATGCTAAGGAAAAATTATTATTACAAATAGTCTTTCAGATTCTAAATTGGTTAAAGTAACGAATCTTAAGACTGCTAAAGAAGTTTGGGATAAGCTTGAAAGTATATATGAAGGAGATGAAAAGATCAAACAAGCAAAGTTGTAGAATCTAAAGGCACAATTTGGGACTATGTGAATGTCTGAAGATGAAACAATTGCAACCTACATGCAGAGGGTTGATGAATTGGTAAGTGTTATGAGAGGTCTTGGTGCACAAGTTAAAGAGGGTGGTAAAGAAAGTTCTTAGAAATCTTCCTGATGCATATAGTGAAAAGGTATCTGATATTCAGGAAGTTTCAAATTTCAATACTTATTTTAGAGATAAGTTGATTGGTACACTAACTTCTTTTGAGATGAGAAAACTTGGATTAAAGAATGGTACACAAGTGGAAACTACAGGTTGGAAAATAAGAAAATATTGAAGATTCAGATGTAGATGATCTTGATGATGTGGAAGATAACTTTGTGAGAAAGATGAAAAAGAGCACCAGTAAGTACAAAGGTAAACCACCTTTCAAATGTTTCAAGCTGTGGTGAAATAGGTCAGTATGCTTCAACATGTCCAAAAAGAGTTGTAAAGAATAAGAATAAGGAGAACAAAGGAAAGATGATTAAAAGAGCTTACTATGTTAGAGAAGATGTTGGAATTTTTTACAATGAATTTGATTATGGAGAATTTGATGATAACGAATGCTTGTTCTTAGCTATAAAATAATAATCTAGTTCTGCTAACTCTGAAAGTTGTGCGAAGGAAAGTATTTCAGAGAAGAAGGATAAGCTTGAAGGTACTCTGGTTTCTAATTTTCATGTTAAAAAAGATAAGAATTACTGGGTTGTTGACAATGGCTACTCTAATCACATGACCAGAGACAAAAGTAATTTTGTTAAACTTGAAAAATATGATGGAGGATTAGTTAAATTTGGAGATGATTTAGGAGCTAAGATTTGTGGAATAGGTTCAATAAGTTTTGAGGGCAAGCATAATATTGACAATGTTTACTATGTTAAGGGATTAAGACATAATCTTTTAAGTGTTGGACAAATGTGTAGCAAAGGTTATAATCTTGTGTTTAAGGGTGAAACATGTGAGATCAAAAAAGGGTCTGGAACTATGATTGTTGCTGGTAAAAGAATAGATGGAAACATCTATTAGCTTAAGGGTGCTGATGGTCATTGCTTTATGTATCAAATTAGTGATATTTGGTTATGGCACCGAAGGATGTGTCATGAATTTTGATAATTTGGAAAAAATCAGTTTAGTTCATGTAGTGAGAGGTATATCAAGAATCACATAGCCTATCAATGTTGTTTGTGAGAGTTGTCAATTTGGAAAACAAACAAGGAGTAGTTTCAAAGGAAAGGAACAATCTAATACCAGACTACTAGAATTAGTACATACAAATATTTGTGGTCCTATAAGGGTGAGAAGTCTTCAAGGTGATAGGTATTTCATGCTTTTGATTGATGATTATTCTAGGATGACATGGATTACTTTTCTTAGAGAAAAATATGATGCATTAGATAAATTCAAGACATTTAAAGCTATGGTTGAGAATGAAATGGATTTGAAAATAAAATGTTTGAAGTTAGACAGAGGTAGTGAATTCACCTCCAATGAGTTTAACATGTTTTGTGAAGTCCATGGAATAAAGAGGTACTTGTCTGTCCCTAGAACTCCTCAACAGAATGGAGTTGTTGAAAGGAAAAACCAGATTGTTTAAGTTGCTAGGACTATGATGAAAGAAGAAAATCTACCAAAAGTATACTAGAGAGAAGCAATTCATACTATTTTTTACATACTTAATAGAGTTCAAGCTAAAAATAACAACACAAAGACTCCCTATGAACTATGATATGCAAGGATTCCTACTGTCAAGTACTTTAGAGTATTTGGAAGCAAATGTTATATCAAAAGAGATGAAGAAAAATTAGGAAAGTTTGATACAAGGTCTAATGAAGGTATCTTCCTTGGATATTCTACTAAAATAAAAGCTTACAGATGTTACAACAAAAGGTTAAGAAAGATAGTTGAAAGTGCAAATGTGAAGGTTGATGAAAGCTTGTAGAATTCAATTATAGTGGATGAATGTGTCAGATGAACCTAATTGCAGAGAAGAAGAAGAAAAAATTGATGAAAAGGAAGTGCAAAATGAAGAGGAAGAAGCTTTGGAGAAGACCCCTAAAACCCCTAAGTATGTGTAGAAGAATCGTTTTGAAAAACAGATCATTGGAGACAAGAGGAAAGGTGTATTAACAAGAAGAAAAGTTGCTGAAGTTGAGGTAAATCTATGTTTACTTTCTAAAGTGGAACCTATAATAGTGAGTAAGGCATGCAAAGATGAAAATTGGATGAAGTAAATGGAAGAGCTTAATGCAATTTGAGAAGAATCGGACTTGGGAATTGGTTCCTAGACAAGCAAACAAGAATATAATTAGAACTACTTGTGGGTATTTAAAAACAAACTGAATGAGAATGGAGAAGTGATAAGGAATAAGACAAGACTTGTGTGTAAAGGTTACTCACAAGTGGAAGGAATATAATTTGAGGAGATATTTTCTCTTGTGGCTAGGATGGAAGCTATTAGGATTTTTTTGGAATTTGCAACACATAAATATTTTAAAGTTTATCAAATGGATGTGAAGTCTGATTTTTTGAATGGTGAATTGGAAGAAGAGGTTTACTTGGAACAACTAGAAGGATTTCAGTTCTTAGATCAACTGGATATGGTATTTATATTGAAGAAGGCATTATATGGATTGAGGCAAGCTCTAGAGCTTGATACACAAGATTGGACAGATATTTGATACAATGAGGATTCAGTAAAGGCACCGAAGATAGTAATCTTTACTTTAAGATTGAGGAAGACAAGATCTTGATAGTGGTTGTATATGTGGATGATATTATCTTTGGTGGAAATGAGGCTATGTGTAAGAAATTTGCAGAAGAGATGTAGAAATATTTTGAAATGTCAATGTTTGGGGAGATGAATTTCTTCCTTGGACTACAAATCAATCAAATAGATAAAGGGATTTTCATTTCACAATCAAAGTATGTCAAAGAGATGTTGAAGAATTTTGGAATGGATGACTCCAAACCAGTATGCAATCCTATGGTGACTAGTTGTAAATTGAGAAAAGATGATTCACCTAAGGCTGATCAGAGCAAATATATATCTATGATTGGAGGACTGCTATATCTAACTGCTACTAGACCGGATATCATGCATGCAATTTTTCTTGTGGCTAGATTTCAAGAAGAACCTAAAGAAACACATGTTACAATAGTGAAGAGGATATTTAGATATTTAATAGGCACTCTAGATTATGACTTGTGGTATCCTAAGGATACTGATTTCACATTAAGTGCCTATACAGATGCAAATTGGGCTAGATGTGTTGATGACATAAAAAGTACAAGTGGTCGTGCATTCTTTATAGGATGTAGATTGGTGTCATGGTTGAGCAAGAAAAAATATTCAATTTGTTTATCTACTATAGAGGCTGAGTATATTATAGCAACATCATGTTGTACACAAGTTTGTGGATGAGATAGACATTGAAGGCTATCAGAGTAGTGTATGTTGAGCATATTTCTATCTTTTGTGATAATACAAGTGTAATTAACATTTCAAAGAATCTAGTGATGCATTCAAGGACAAATCATATATCAATTAGGTATCAATTTTTGAGAGAGAAGATTATCGAGAATGAGGTAAAGCTTGAATATGTACCTACAAAGGATTAGATTGCTGATATATTTACTAAGGCTCTTCCTAAAGATAATTTAGAGTATCTTCAAGAGAAGTTGGGCGTTATTTCTCCTCCTTCCTTGAACTAGATGCATATGGGGATGCATCAATCCAGTAGATCCATGGATCTATCTATTTTCTAGACTAACGTTAGTGGCTACCTCTTAGGGGGAGTAGGTAGTGTCATGTGTTGTCATTGTTGCAGAGTTGTTGATTTATTTGGGTGTAATCCTAAGTGGGAGTATTCATAGCAGGTATTTTGGTTCTATGTGAAAGGGGGAGAACAATGCAAAACATTTTATCCCTTGCCATTGATGTCAAAGGGGGAGAGAATCATGTGAAAAACTACAAATTATCAGGGGAGAAAGTTGTGCATATTATGTAATCAATATTTTCAAAAGGGAGAGAGAATCTTGTAAAAAGAGAGAGTGTGTAGGAATAGTGTGTATGTTGACTTTGATGGTTTTTTCACATCATATGTTGCTATCAATGACAAAGGGGGAGATTGTTGCAAGTATGAAGGTGTTTTCATTGATGTCAACATGATGTCTATTGGATGGGTTTGTCATTGATGTCAAATATATGTTAAGGAATTTTTTTGCATGATGAAGATGTTGAGGATATTGAGAAAATTGTGGAAAAAGATGAAAATAGGTTTGTAATGCCCAAAATTTAAACCAAAATATGTAATTAAGGGCAAAACACAAATTTCAAATTTTGATTACAACACATGACTAACTCGCAAAATTTTGTTTCCAAAGCACACAATTCATAAAAGCGTAACATTTTTTTTTTACATTGGTGATTACCATTGCACCAAAAGATCAACCTATTAATGCCTGATACAACCACCAGATTTATACAAGATCCACAGGAGGTGGTTAAAATATGTCACAAACCCAAGTGTCGTGTTGCATAAGGAAGACCAAGGGACACACCATCTTGCAAAAATCCCCCCAATGTAAGCAAAGGGTTTGAACCTGTGACCTTGGCTTTGATACCAATTGTTACATTGATGGTTGCCGTTGCACCAAAAGATCAACCTGTTAATGCCTGATACAACCACCAGATTTATACAAGATCCACAGGAGGTGGTTAAACCATGTCACAAAACCAAGCACCACGTTGCACAAGGAAGACCAAGGGACACACCATCTTGCAACACATTTGACCAAATATAGATTATAATATTCGATTAAGTAACTAAATTGCTCAAGCAATCCTAGTAGGGTTTCAAGTGGAGACATGGAATTCACATCATTAAGATAGACTTAATTAGTCCTAAAAACACATTCATGATTAGAAGACACAATCAAGTCACAAGCTATGCCAATACAACATATCAATATTAACTCAAAGTAATAAAAAGAGAGAAAACCCTAGGTACGAGACCTAATTCCTTGGGGGCTCATTTTTGATGGCCTTGTCTATGTATATATTTTGTAGAGGAACCATAGTTTGATAACAAGGAATTCAACCATCACACACTTGGATGGCTAACAAAGGGGTATAATCACCAGGTTAAAAAAAAGATGTCTTAACATCAACTCAACCACAATCCACTAGTATTACTCCACACTATAAAGAGGATAACTTGACAATGATTATGAAAATAATTTAAATGAAGGAATATTAATCACTAGGACCCCATTATCATTGTTAGACTAACATTAATGAAATATTTTCTATTCGTTTCACTATATAGGTCTACATCTTATCCATACCCTAAGCAATACTTTACTATAGATGAATTAATAGAATCCAAGACTAATGCAATTATATTCTTAAATCAATAATTATAGAACTTTTGTACTAATTGAATCAATTTAACCATGTAACATAATGAAAACAAAAACAATTAATGGGTATCTTGTAACTATGAGGATTCAGGTAATGATTCATAATGAATATCTTGTTTATAACAAAGAATAAAATCTAGTCTCATTGAGGTGATGATAATTGTGTATTAACTTAAGGATGTATTATAGGGATCTCTTGATAATAATCTTATATTTCCTTTATTGGACATCGATTGAACAAAATGTGGTTGGAAGACATTTCAGAACATCTTGTAACATCCTCCTCTTAAATCCTACAATCTTACACATCTTTTGCTATAGCATAGAACAATCAATCCAACCTTCATGAATGTTCAACACATAGGTTAGCCATAAACTTGAAGTTGATATCTTCATTTACACATAAATTGATGAAATAATTATGCAAAATAACACTCAATCTATTTATTTACTTTAGGCCCATTTTAACGATGGTAGCAAAAATAATTCAAAAATAACTAACATATATGTTATTATCATAATAAATTCATAACATTGAACAATAAGGGAGTACCCAAGGTTATGGTTTGTTATATTGAAATCATAAGGATGAATCTACTATATATAATTATGTATCATGAAAGTACCAAATTCTTTTGTCAATATGTTACTTCCAATGAAGATAATTTCTAATGCACGAAACCCAATAGGTGACAAGGGTAAATCATAGATTAAATATGAAATTTAATAACAATGGAATTCCTCCCTATAACATTAATTATTATATCACAGTTCTGAGATACATTCTATGTGGAAACTCTTGGAAATTGTAATAGAACATAAAAAAGGCACACAAACTCTTTCATAAAATGCCTCGAATAAAATTTTTCACTAAGTGTGATAACAATAAGAAATGCAGAAAATAGATTTATTGAATAGGTTTTATAACTTTAATTCAACAACTTTAGAACAAATAGGAAATATATATAAAAAAACCATTTCCATGATCAACTATTCCTTGTTATTTATAATTTCACTACATCCTAATCACATTGGCATTATTTTCTATCTCTCTCTCTCTCTATATATATATATATAGAAAGAGAGAGAGAGAGAGTCACAATTAGCTATGTGATCCAATTGTAATATAATCTTCACCTAACAATACAATAGCGACCGTAATAAATGAACAACAGTAGGGAAGTAATCACCGTCTATATGTGATTATTACATCTTAATATGAAATACTATATCATTGTTCTAGACACTTTAAATCTCTACCAGTATTGGTTTAATATAAATTACAAAAGTTGATTGGGTAATGATTGTTGGTATGTGGCCAATTGATCATGCAAATACTGTACACTCATTAGCAAGAAATGGTTTTTTTTTTGTTAAACACGTCAAGGTTTTCTCATTGACACGCCAAGGTTTTTTCCCTCTGACACATCAAGGTTTTCTCTCATTGAAATGTCAAAGTTTTCCTGTTAACACATCAAATGAGAAAAGACTTTGTAAAACCCTAATTCTCGAAGGTTCCAAAAAGCTTGTTATAAGTGGTTGGGATGTATGTTGTGACATGGTGTTCATGAAATTGTAATCTATTTTGCACTGGATAATAAAATCATTGGATGGTCGAGTTTCTGTGGATGTAGCCCATATTGGTTGAACCACATTAAATTTTGTGTTGATATCTTTTGTGTTATTCTTCATTGTTATTTCTAGGTTATTTAATCTACATATAATTGTTAATGTTTATTGCTCCAATTTTCCTAAACCCTAACAACTGGTATCAGAGCTATGTGTATTTCGGTTGATTGGTAGGAAACCGCTAGATTTGAGTGGGAGCAATGGAAGAAGGAAAATTCAAGGTTGAGAAGTTCAATAGCCATAATTTTCAATTATGGATGATGTAGATGGAAGCTTATTTATATCAAAAGGATCTATGGCGGCCATTGCAAGGAAAAGCAAAGAAAGATGCTACGATGTCCAATGAAGAATGGGAGATTCTATATAGAATGGCACTGGGAACCATTTGGTTGTGCTTGGCACCATCTGTGGTGTTCAATATAATAGAAGCAAAGACAACAGAGGATCTGATGATAGCTTTGGCTAAATTGTATGAAAAACCCTTAGCCTCAAATAAGGTATTTCTAATGAAGTGTTTGTTTAATTTGAAAATGATTGAAGGTGGATCTCTGACAGATCGTTTAAATGAGTTTAATACGATTACCAGTCAGTTAACTTCTCTAAAAGTAAATTTTGATGAAGAGGTGAGAGCTCTCTTGGTTTTATGGTCTTTGCCAAAAAGCTGGAATAGCTTGGTAATGGCTGTAAGTAACTGTGTCTTTGGTTCAAATACATTGAAATTTGATGATGTTGGTGTTATCCTTAGCAAGGAAATGCGACAAAAAAGCACGAGTGAGAGTTCAACATCGGGCAATGCTTTGATTGTAGAGAACAAGGGAAGAACAAAAGAGAGGAAAAAGCCCAACAAATTGTGGAAAGTCACAAGGGAAGTCAAAGAAAGGCAGATCTAAATCCAGAGGAAGAATGGATTGCTGGCACTATGAAAAGCCAAGACACTTGAAGAAAGATTGTTGGTCTCGAAAGGGAAAACAAGGAGACGAACACCATGATGACAGTAAGGAATCTAATGTTGCAAGTGATAAATTACAAGATGCTTTAATTATGTGTTTAGATAATGCTAATGATTCCTGGGTAATAGGTTTAGGTGCTTCATTTCATGCCACACCCCATAGGAAATATTTTGTTGATTATATTCAAGGTGATTTTGGACAGGTATATTTGGGTAATGATGAACCTTGTAAGATTGTTGGAAAAGGAAAAATGAAAATCAAGTTACAGAATGGAAACAAATGGTTGCTATAGGAGGTAAGGCATGTTCCAAATTTGAGAAGGAATTTAATTTCTGCAGGACAACTAGGTAGTGAAGGCTGCATAGTTACCTTTTCAAACAAAGTCTAGAAGGTAACTAAAGGTGCATTAGTAGTAGCTAAAGGTGAAAAGGTAGGCACATTGTATTTGTGTGCTAGTAATACTTATTCTACCTTAGCTGCTACATAAATAACTGCAACTAAGATAGTTATAGCACTTGCTACAAGGATAGAAACAAAATTGTGGCACCATAGACTTGGGAAAATGAGTGAGAAAGGGATGAAGATCCTTGAATCCAGAAAGTTGCTACCAGGTCTGAAGTAGATTGACTTGGAGTTCTACGAAAAATTGTGTTTAAGGAAAACATAAAAGAGTTTGATTTCTCAAAGTTGGGAAAGAGAAGAAGAGTGAGAAATTAGAGCTTGTGCATTCATATGTGTGGGGACCAGGTCAGGTATCTTCTCTTAGTGGATTTTGTTATTATGTTACTTTTATTGATGATGCAAATAAGAAAACATGGGTGTGTTTCCGAAAACAAAAATTAGAAGTATTTGAAACTTTTTAAAAGTGGAAAGCTTTGGTTGAGAATGAGATAGGAAAAAAGTTGAAGTGTCTCAAATTTGATAATGGAGGTGAGTATTGCAGTAGAAAATTTGAAAATTGTTCATACAATGAAATCCATAGGTAGAAAATGGTTACTAGAACCCCACAAGAAAATGGTGTGTCTGAGAGGATGAATAGGACCATTATGGAGCATGCAAGGAGCATGAGATTGCATGTTGGACTACCCTTACAGTTTTGGGTAGATGATTTACATATTACTATTTATTCAATAAATAGGGTACCTTCAAATCCTTTGAATGGTGGCATTCTAGAGGAGGCATGGACAGGTAAAAAGATAAACTATTCATTTTTGAAAACCTTTGGTTGTAAAGCTTTTGTCCATGTTGATATTAAAAATAGAACCAAGCTCAAGGCTAAGTCTAAAAATTGTACCTTCATTGGATATGGAGTAGATGAATTTGGTTATCGGTTATGGGATTATGAAAATCATAAAATCATTAGGAGCAGAGATGTTATATTCAATAAGGTCATGTATAAGGATCATTTGTAGGAAAAGAAGCATGAACAAGCCAAAAAGGAATGTGGTGTTGGATGAGATTCCAAAAAATAAAATGCCAGTGGTACCTGATGCTCAACAACAAGTAGTTATCCCACAGACTCCTGCAAGTGTTAGACATTCTAAAAGGATAACTAGACCTCTAAAAAGATTTTCTCCATCCTTATATTCTATATTATTAACTGATTTTGGTGAACCTGAAGGTTATGAAGAAGTAATGCAGGTAGATACCAAAAATAAGTGGGAGCTAGGCTTGAAAGAGGAAATGGATTCCTTGTTGCAGAATCAGACTTGGGACTTAGTTCAATTGCTTGCAGGTAAAAGAGCATTGCCATATAAATGGGTTTATAGGTTGAAGGAAGAAGATGGAGGCAAGAAAAGATATAAGGCCAGACTCATGGTAAAAGGTTTTGGATAGAAAAAAGGTATAGATTTTGATGAAATATTTTCTCTAGTTGTAAAGATGATTTCTATTAGAACTATTCTAAGTCTTGCGGCTGCAGAAGACTTGCATCTTGAACAACTAGATGTGAAAACATCATTTTTCCATGGGGATTTGGAAGAGGAAATATACATGGAGCAACCACAGGGATATGAGGTCAAGGGTAAGGAGGAATTTGTGTGCAGGTTAAAGAAGAGTTTGTATGGCCTGAAGCAAGCACCTCGACAATGGTATTTGAAATTTGATAGTTTTATGACTAAACAAGGTTACAAAAGATGCCATTTTGATTATTGTGTTTATTTTAAGAAATTGGGTAATAGTAGTTGTATTATCTTGTTGCTTTATGTTGATGATATGCTTGTTACTAGGTCTAACATGCAACACATTAATGAATTTAAGCAAAAATTAGCAAATTCATTTGCTATGAAGGATTTGGGTGCAAAAAAAAAAATCCTTGGTATGAGGATCACACGAGACAGGACAAACAAAAAATTATTTTTGTCTCAAAGTAAGTTTGTAGAGAAGGTGTTGAAAAGGTTTAACATGCAGAATGCAAAAGCAGTTAGTACACCTTTTCCTAGTCATTTTAAGTTTACTAAGGAGATGTGTCCAAAGATACAAGAGGAGGAAGACAAAATTTCTAAGATATCATATGCATCAGCAGTTGGAAGCTTGGTGTATGCAATGGTATGCACAAGGCCAGATATTACACATGTAGTGGGAGTTGTGAGTAAGTATATGAGCAATCCAGGAATGGAACAATGCAATGTGGTAAAATGGGTTCTTCGATATTTAAGAGGCACTACTTCAAAGAAACTATGTTTTGAAGGAACAAATTCTGCTCTAAAAGGATATGTTGACTCTGATCTGGTGGGTGATATTGATAGCAGGAGAAGTACTATAGGGTATGTTTTAACTGTAGGAGGTACTGTAGTCAGTTGGATTTTGATGTTGCAAAAGGTTGTTGCACTTTCAACCACTGAAGCCGAGTATGTCTGCTATGGAAGCTAGCAAGGAAATGATTTCGTTACAACATTTTCTAGAGGAATTGGGAAAACGACAAGATAGCTCTTTATACACTAATACCCAGAGTGTCATTCATCTTGCTAAGAAATCAGCTCTGCATTAAAAAAATAAGCACATATAGCTCAAATACCACTTCATCTGGTCAGTTTTAGAGGATGGACAATTGAAGCTGGAGTAAATTCACACAAGTGAGAATCTTGCAAATATGTTGACAATGGAAGTTACATAGGAGAAATTTATTTCCTCATCAGTTTTGTTGGCCTTCATGAATGATAATGGTGGACATAAGAAACCAACCAGACTTGTAATCCAGTGGGAGCTACATGTTCAACGGTGTCATCCAGGATCAGTCTCCAAGTGGGAGATTGTTTGGTGTGGAGCCTGATCAGTCTCCAAGTGGGAGATTGTTTGTATGTGGAAACTGATCATGTAAATAATATACACTCATTAGCAAGAAATGGGGTTTGAGGCATCACCTTGATTTTTTTTTGTTAAGCACGTCAAGGTTTTCCCATTGACATGTCAAGGTTTTTTCCCGCTCACACGCTAAGGTTTTCTCCCATTGACACGTCAAGGTTTTCCCGTTAACACATCAAATGAAAAAAGACCTTGTAAAACCCTAATTCTAGAAGGTTCCAAAAAGCTTTTTATAAGCAGTTGGGATGTATGTTGCGACATGGTGTTCATGAGATTGTAATTTGTTTTGCACTGGATAATAAAATCATTGGATGGATAATTTTTTGTGGATGAAGCCCATATTAGGTGAACCACATTAAATTCTATGTTGATCTCTTTTGTGTTATTCTTTATTGTTATTTCTAGATTATTTAATCTGCATATAATTGTTAATGTTTATTGCTCCAATATGCTTGAACCCTAACAATGATATGATGGCTTCCCAAACCTTGTGTATCTCCATATTTAGCTTCATAATTGTTATAGCATTTTAGCATCTTAAATGCATCGGTTTCCTATGCATATATATACAAACTTCTAACACTTATTATTGGTAAGATACTTGGTTTAGGGCAGACATAGGAAATAAGAAATAAGGAAAATGAAAGGTGATTAGATCACTTCAACTCTATACCAACCTTGGTATAATTACCACCAATTGTGACACTCTTATATGAGAATAGACCACTTCAAAGTACTACAAGTTCAAAGATTAAAATTAATGGCTTTAGTGAAAACAAAATATGTATTTGAAGAACATCAACGGTAGAATGTGGAAGCACAGGATATAACACATTGATTGCTTGACAGAAAATCCTAAGGAAAAAATATAATCAATTGATTGAAATTCACACCAACAAGGCATGTGAACTACTTGACACAATATCCCTAAGGGGTGTGATCTCTTAGGCACCAATGCTTGCAAGGTATGAACACATGGATTTGGTTGCATGATATGCGTTTACATTGAATGAACCTATTAAATAGAAAAAAATATAATTTTGACAAACAACACACATATCTATTTAAGAAAATTCTATTGCGGGGATGAGATGTCATAGAGAAGTGTTACTAGGATTGGTCTCTTCTAGGGTAAAGTATTCTATTACCTAAACAACTAGCTTGATGACAACACTTATTCAAGCAAGATCCTGTTGTGCATGTTTTGCACACACGCCCTGCCATAGGTAGGGACCCCCTTTTTTTTGCTCATGACAGGATGCTTTGCTCCTGTCTTGTTTTGCGTGCCTCATTTTCCAAGCCCAAATTGGTCATGTGCCATCAAACAATAAAATTCCCCTTACCAAATTCACCTACTTAGGGTATTCAAATTTGCAGAAAAATAAAGTCGCTCGCCCCCTTTCTGCCTTTTGTCTTGTTCCTGCTGTTTGGAAACATTCGTGGACCCTTGTCGGTCCAGTTTCCACATCTTTGACTTTAGGGCCAACTTTTTGGTGGATTTGGGATGTGTTTGGGGTCCCTAAATGAACTGCCAAAGTTTCGTTAATGTTTCATAAAGTCTCGGTGGTTTTGGAGCTTTCCCTCTAGAATTCCCTTTCTCTTTGGCTGTTTAGAAACATCCGTGGACCCCTGCCGGTCTGGTTTCCACATTTTTGACTTTGGGGCTAACTTTTTGGTGGATTTGGGATGTGTTTGGGGTCCCTAAGTGAACTGCCAAAGTTTCATTAATGTTTTGTAAAGTCTCGGTGGTTTTAGAGCTTTCCCTCTGGAATTCCCTTCCTCTTTGGTTGTTTGGAAACATCTGTGGACCCCTGCCGGTCCGGTTTCCACATCTTTGACTTTGGGGCTAACTTTTTCATGGATTTGGGATGTGTTTGGGGTCCCTAAATGAACAGCCAAAGTTTTGTCAACGTTCGGTTAAGTTTCAATGGTTTCAGAGCTTCGTCCCCCTTTGGCTATTTTGGAACATTCGTGGAGCCTTGGCGGGCCAGCCTCCAGAGCCCGGCCCCTCTGTGGCCGTTTCTAGGACTCCGTCCCTCTTTGGCCATTTTGGAATATTCGTGGAACCTCGACAGTCTGGCCTTTGGAGCCTGGCCCCTCCGTGGCCGTTTCTGGGATTTCGTCCCTCTTTGGCCGTTTTGGAACATTCGTGGAGCCCCGACGGGCTGGCCTTCGGAGCTCGGCCCCTCTGTGGCCGTTTCCGGGACTCTGTCCCTCTTTGGCCATTTTGGAACATCCGTGGAGCCCTGGCGGCCGGGCCTCCGGAGCCCGGCCCCTCTGTGGCCGTTTCCGGAGCTTCGTCCCTCTTTGGCTATTTTGAAAACATCTGTGGACCCCTGTCGGTCCGGTTTCCACAATTTTGACTTTGGGGCCAACTTTTTGGTGGATCTGGGATGTGTTTGTGGTGCTTAAGTGAACTGCCAAGGTTTCGTCAACGTTCTGTTAAGTTTCGGTGGTTCCAGAGCTTTGTCTCTCTTTGGCTGTTTTGGAAACATCCATGGACTCCTGCCGGTCTGGTTTCCACATTTTTGACTTTGGGGCCAATTTGGTGGATCTGGGATGTGTTTGTGGTGCCTAAGTGAACTGCCAAGGTTTCATCAATGTTCCGTTAAGTTTCGGTGGTTCCGGAGCTTCAGCCCTCTTTGGCTATTTTGGAAACATTCGTGGACCCCTGCCGGTCCAGTTACCACATTTTTGACTTTGGGGCCAACTTTTTGGTGGATCTGGGATGTATTTGTGGTGCTTAAGTGAACTGCCAAAGTTTCGTCAACGTTCCGTTAAGTTTCGGTGGTTCCGAAGTTTCGGCCCCCTTTGGCTGTTTTGGAACATCCGTGGAGCCCTAGCGGCCCGGATTAATGTTTATGGTCCAAATGAGCTCCAAATATGAATATTATGATTTTTTTATGATGCATGGATGGATCTAACAAGAATTTTGCAAGATTTGACTAACGTTTTCCTTGATTTGTGTATGAAATCACTTACGATGTTTCATGTACGCAGGATTCAAGGAGCTTATTGCCGATCTGTCAGGAGACTCATCGAGAAAGCTGAACAAGGAAAAGCACATTGCTCCTGTCACCATTCATTTCATGTTCGCCTCTCCACCTAGCAGAAACCAATAGGGTCAGCGTTAGAAGAAGGCCTGTGCCAAGGAGGCCAAGGACAAAAATGCAAGGGGGTGGCCTTGAAGAAAGCATAAGGGAGTTGTCCACCCGAATCAGGGGCAACCAATCTATTGATGCCAATCATCGACGGACTCGTTTGATCCAAAGAAGAACACTGCGAACACATCAAGTAAGAGGGAAACTTTCAAGCAATTTTAGCTATAGTAAAAAGGCAATCAGCTAAATGACGAAACTGCTACAACGCCTGGGCACTAGATGACAAAATAGGGAAAAAACAAAGATGTTTTTTAAATTGCTAAATATTGTGGGGTAGGTGAAACCCTAATGTAATTGAATCTAAGCCACTCATTGTGATTCAATCCTAGCCATTCATTTGGGCTTTGGAAAACTATAAATAGGGGCTTGCCCCTCATTTGTAAGGGTTGGAGAGCTGTTGTAAAAAAATATTTGCAACAATAGAAGATAGCATTGCATGATTTTATGGATGTTCTCTTTGATTTTGCTTATCTTGCATGCATGGTTTTTTCTTCCATATTAGTTTTAGTATTAGTTTCTTGAATGGCTGTCATGGTGGTATTGCTGTTATAGTATTTGATGAGCTTTCAGCCCATACTTTTAGCACTTGTTGATGACAAGCTGCTATGCAAAGTTAGCCTGGGCTTATTTCTGTCATTGCTGCAACCTAGTTCAATTGCATGTTCATGATGTGTATGTGTAATTTGAAAATTAGCAGACCTTAGAAGATTGCACTGGTTTTGTGTAGTTGTAGGTTTCTCTTGGTCAAGTAAAACTCAGTTTAGGAAGCCTATCTACTTTAGCAGCCACCATTGTTATTGTTCATTCGTAGCTTAGGATTAGAATAGCTTTCTTAACGCTTCTCCTTTTGCTGTTTCTTTTAATCCTTGGTTAGAGTAGGATCCAAAGCATCACCATAAAGCCAAATTAGATGAACTTGATGAGTTTCAGCTTGCTGTTTTGAGTGGACAGCCACTGTTCATTCACTTCTAGCATTTTGAAACTGCATTTGCAAACCCAACTTCCCATGCTTTGTAACTCATCCGTAAGACTGCCTTGTGATTCCAACAAATCACATCAAACAATTGAGATATTCCAAGCACTGTCAAGACCTGACATTATATGCCTTGGAATAGTGTTCTACAATTTGATTGTGGAAGATTGTCTTTCAAGAGAGGTAGTGCACCTACGCACTACCTATGTTGAGAAGTGCATAAAAAACACATCAACAAAACTGGCGCTAGAAGGAGGGCATGACACGTTGAGGCTACAAAACTGAAATTTGGCACTTGAAAAAGAGCACTTTCAAACAAGAAATATGAGATAGAGAGATCTCTTTTAATGCTAAAAATCAAATTTTTTTAAAGGCAAGTAGAAGCTGAGTCAAAATAGAGCAGCATGCACAAATTGATATCACTCAACTTCATGCAGATTTGAATAGGAGATTAAAGAAGCCATTACAACAATTTGCATTGGCAAATAGATGTCAGATGCATTGCACTCGCAGGCACAACGAGTTGGGGTGTCTGACTATCTTGAGCATAATTGAAAAGGTCTTGCAAGGAGAAATTCCCTTTTGGGAAATATACCAGCCCTTAGCTCCCGAAGACCCAGAGGAAGAGTTGACAAGCATGGCAGCCAAGGTGTTCAAGGAGCTAATCCAAGAACATTTGAGCAGCAAGGATGGACCAAGATTGGAGGAAGTAATAATGACAAGTTGGTGTAGATTTTACAATGCACCACATTTAGAATTTATGTGTCCATCGTGTGACATCATCGCTCAAGCCAAGGGTTGTTTGGACAAGTTGGAGCAGCCAACTCCCAATGAGGAGAAGTTATCCAATGAGGCAGAAGAGCTGTCAACATCCAGAGGATAGCAAAGTAAGGATGAACCAAGAAATTTGATACAAGCTGATGTTGGAGCAGCAAACATTGAAGTTGAAAGCCAGGAGGAAGAGGCAGATTTCACTAGGACAGCAAGATGCCTTGGTGGAAATCTAATTGAAATTGATTTACAAGGTCTTCCCTCCACCAATCAAAGGCAGTCCTCCACTCTAGAAGAAGAGCAATTGGGAGGTGATGATGAACCAATGAAGTCTACAGTCGTGCATGTTGGGACAACCAATGAAGATGCTGAAGAACAAGAAGAAGAAAAGGTTGACAACATTGGAGCAGCAGAAAATGACGACGAAGGTATAAGTGAAATCAAATTAGAAGACCTCCCCTTCACCAATGACAATGATCGACAATCTGAAAATGCAGATTTGGAGGAGTGGGAACAACCACTCACCACGGTTGTCTACCATCAAGCTTCTTTTTCAAGTGATGATGAGGACCTAGTAGCAGAAAGATATGACCAACTCGTCTCTAGATTAGCAAAGGATTGGTCTAAACTAAGATGACAAGTGGATTTAGAGGTATTGCTACTGCCAAATTGGTGTAGACTTCATAATTCATCACACTCTGAAGTTGCATGCGGACTATGCAAAGAGGCTATCGAACAAGTTAGAGGACAAGTGGAGCAGCCAAGCACCCGACCTCCTCTACTTGTTGCCCATATCGAAGAAGACCAAAATCCTGAATCAAGTGATGACTCGGTTGAAGGTGGACCTCAAGAGGATGTTGGGGTAGAAATAGATGAAGGACAACAATATAGTCTTGGACTTCCAAGTGATAAAGTAGATCATGTGGGAATGCTGTCCACCAGTCATCAAGAAGTTCTTCCTCTTGAAGAGCAGTTGTGTGCCATGGATGGTGGGATTTTTGGCGAGTCTTTGGAGGGAAATTGTGTAGTAGACTTTGGTCCCCTTGATGAGGTGCCATCAATTGATGACTTCTTTCCATTGGGAGTTTCACTAT
Source organism: Sequoia sempervirens (assembly GCA_007258455.2). Taxonomy (NCBI): domain Eukaryota; kingdom Viridiplantae; phylum Streptophyta; class Pinopsida; order Cupressales; family Cupressaceae; genus Sequoia; species Sequoia sempervirens. Next base: position 82,394 of record VDFB02271354.1, read on the forward strand.
AGAGGTATGCTCATGACGAGGAAGATCACATCCTAGAAGATGGTAGCGATGAATACATACTTCTTGAGCCCCCGAATAGTGATGCACTAGAGTTTCCAGATTGGGAGAGGAGCTCCTTCTCCATTTACAGCGATAGTGAGCACAAGGAAACAAGTGAACATCATAATGAGATGCATGAACAACAAAGGGAAGAAGACAAAGGTGGGGGTGTTTTGATGGCCTTCCAATAAGTATGACAGAATTGACCAACTCCAAGATGCAACTTGGATCCCTTCCGTCATGATTGCTGTTGATCCTCCCTCATATTCAGATGGGTGCAATAGGATAGATTCGCATATGCCATTGTCCCATGACACTGAACATCACGAAAAAGAGGTTGACACTTGAGGAAGGAGATGAGACAACATACTACCGTTTGAGGACAACAACCAAGTGGATCCCAAGTTTGCAGATGATCAATGTGGAGAAGTATTTCTTTTTGAAGAACTACCAACTAGGGCTGTAGATCCCATTGGTAGATTGGAAGAGTTGTTTGCTGCCTCGTCCTCCCAGCCTTATGCAAGCTTAATGTCCAAAGTGTTGCACCCTCCACCTCGCCTGCTCGAGGCTACCGATGCAACGATCAACGATGTTTTGCTTGCTCTCGACTACCCAACGCTGCCACCTCCACCTCCATGTGATGACATCCAGGTTCTATCCTTCCTTGCCCCTATTATTTCTCATAACTGCACTTATTATTTTGATTATGGGAATGAGGGAAAATGAAAAATATTTATGGATTAACCATGGGTTCAACGAGCCTCCTCAATTGCTGATTTTTCATGATGACGTGATTGAACTTGAGTGCTGCAACATTGAATTTATTTTTTCAGAATATAAAGATAAATTTGCATGGTTAAGAATAACAACAATCGCCCGTTTGCTTGTGCATGCACTGCGAAATCCAATGAACATTAATGTCAGCTCGCCCTACCTGAACATAGTACTTTGTAAATATCTTTGTACATAGCCCGTGTCGACTAGTATAGGTTTCTTGTAAATACTTCGCTTTCCTGCTTTCCTTAGGTTAGTTGGTTTGTTGTAGGTTGTTTGCTTTTTGTTTGCTTTCGCTTTGCTGCTGCTTTGCTCGGGGTCCCTCTACTTTTAGCTAGGCACATATGTGTGCACAACAACCATAATTATCACCTAGGGTTGTTCTACGTATTTCTTTGTCAAACTCTAATCAAGTCTTCAAAGTGGATGGTGAAGGTCTTCTGTCAGTGTCGAGTGATCTGGGTGTTTGATTCAAAGAGGATAAGTTGTTGGTTTAGCCTAACTTTGACGTATTCTGAAATCTTATAGCTCTTACACATCTTAAGAATCTGATGGTCACTGTAGGGCCTTTTGTGAAGTCTAGTTAAGTAAAAAATCTAAAATTCTACTTTAGCGCCATTGTGATTCTCAGCCTTGAGCGCGAGCTTCAATGCTTGCAAGTTGAAATAAAAGAACTGAAAAGAGAAAAGAAAGAAAGAAAAAAAACATTGAAAATTAAAAGAAAGAGAAAATTCAACTTTTCAGGGGCATCCGAGCAATTTTACCATGGCTATGGACGCTCGGCTGGCAGTAGAGCAATGTTCAGGAGAATCACAATGACAACCTCATTGGGGCTATGGATGCCTGACTAGCAGCGAGGCAATGTCCCAGATGCTTTTGGAGTTAGAATAAACTACATAGCTTAACTTGACGAAGCTTGGGTTCCTATAGCAACTAAAGGATGAGAATTAATGCAACTACACACACTTGGATTTTCAGCATACTGAAGGTTGGGTTGGCTAGTGGTTTTGATCCTTTGGTTGGGCATCTAGTTTGTTTGCCCTAGCGTGAAGGTCGAAACCAGAGATTTTGGGTTCGTGATTCCAGTTTGTCATCAAAATGCTTTGGATCATTTCCCCAACGAGTCACCATTTGTTGTGCATGTTTTGCACACATGCCCCGCTGTAGGCAGGGACCCCCTTTTTTTTGCTCCCGACATGATGCTTTGCTTCTGTCTTATTTTGCGTGCCCCATTTTCCAAGCCCAAATTGGTCATATGCCATCAAACGATCAAATTCCCCTTACCAAATTCACCTACTTAGGGTATTCAAATCCGCGAAAAAATAAAGTCGCCCGTCCCCTTTCTGCCTTTTGACTTGTTCCTGCTGTTTGGAAACATCCGTGGACCCCTGTCGATCCGGTTTCCACATCTTTGACTTTGGGGCCAACTTTTTGGTGGATTTGGGATGTGTTTGGGGTCCCTAAATGAACTTCCAAAGTTTCGTTAACGTTCCATAAAGTCTCGGTGGTTTTAGAGCTTTCCCTTCGGAATTCCCTTCCTCTTTGGCTGTTTGGAAACATCCGTGGACCCCTGCCGGTCTGGTTTCCACATTTTTGACTTTGGGGCTAACTTTTTGGTGGATTTGGGATGTGTTTGGGGTCCCTAAGTGAACTGCCAAAGTTTCGTTAACGTTCCGTAAAGTCTCGGTGGTTTTGGAGCTTTCTCTTCGGAATTCCCTTCCTCTTTGGCTATTTGGAAACATCTGTGGACCCCTGCTGGTCCGATTTCCACATCTTTGAATTTGGGGCTAAATTTTTGGTGGATTTGGGATGTGTTTGGGGTCCCTAAGTGAACTGCCAAAGTTTCGTTAACATTCCGTAAAGTCTTGGTGGTTTTGGAGATTTCCCTCCGGAATTCCCTTCCTCTTTGGCTGTTTGAAAATATTTGTGGACCCCTACCGGTCTGGTTTCCACATCTTTGACTTTGGGGCTAACTTTTTGGTGGATCTGGGATGTGTTTGAGGTGCTTAAATGAATTGCTAAAGTTTCGTCAACGTTCGGTTAAGTTTCGATAGTTTCGGAGCTTCGTCCCCCTTTGGCTGTTTTAGAACATTCGTGGAGCCCTAGCAGCCTGGCCCCTCCATGGACGTTTCTGGGACTCCGTCCCTCTTTGGCCATTTTGGAACATTCATGGAGCCTCGACAGCCCAGCCTTCAGAGCCCGGCCCCTCCGTGGCCATTTCCGGGACTTCGTCCCTCTTTGGCTATTTTGGAACATTCGTGGAGCCCCGGCGGCCTGGCCTCTAGAGCCCGGCCCCTCCGTGGCCTTTTCTGGGACTCCGTCCCTCTGGCCATTTTGGAATGTCTGTGGAGCCTCAGCGGCCCGACCTTCAAAGCCCGGCCACTCTATGGTTGTTTCCAGAGCTTCGTCCCTCTTTAGCTATTTTAGAAACATCCGTGGACCCATGCCGGTCCGATTTCCACATTTTTGACTTTGGGACCAACTTTTTGGTGGATCTGGGATGTGTTTCTGGTGCTTAAGTGAACTACTAAGGTTTCGTCAATGTTCTGTTAAGTTTCAGTGGTTCTGGAGCTTCATCCCTCTTTGGCTATTTTGGAAACATCTGTGGACCCTTGTCGGTCCGGTTTCCACATTTTTTACTTTGGGGACAACTTTTTGGTGGATCTGGGATGTGTTTGTGGTTCCTAAGTGAACTGCCAAGGTTTCGTCAATGTTCCGTTAAGTTTCGGTGGTTCCGGAGCTTCGTCCCTCTTTGGCTATTTTGGAAACATCCGTGGACCCCTGCTGGTCCGGTTTCCACATTTTTGACTTTGGGGCCAACTTTTTGGTGGATCTGGGATGTGTTTGTGGTGCTTAAGTGAACTGCCAAAGTTTCGTCAATGTTCCGTTAAGTTTCGGTGGTTTCGAAGCTTCGTCCCCCTTTGGCTGTTTTGGAACATCCGTGAAGCCTCAGCGGCCCGGATTAATGTTTATGGTCCAAATGAGCTCCAAATATGAATATTATAATTTTTTTATGATGCATGGATGGATCTAACAAGGATTTTGCAAGATTTGACTAACGTTTTCCTTGATTTGTGTATGAAATCACTTACGGCGTTTCATGTACGCAGATTCAAGGAGCCTACTGTTGGTCTGTCAGGAGACCCATCGAGAAAGCTGAACAAGGAAAAATGCATTGCTCCTGTCACTATTCATTTCATGTTCGCCTCTCCACCTAGCAGACACCAACAGGATCAACATTAGAAGAAGGCCTGTGCCAAGGAGGCCAAGGACAAAAATGCAAGGGGGTGGCCTTGAAGAAAGCATAAGGGAGTTGTCCGCCCGAATCAGGAGCAACTAATCTATTGATGCCAATCGTCGACAGGCTCGTTTGATCCAAAGAACACTGCGAACACATCAAGTAAGAGGGAAAATTTCAAGCAGTTTTAGCTACAGTAAAAGGGTAATCAACTAAATGACGAAACTGCTACAGCACCTGGGCACTAGATGACAAAACAGGGAAAAGACAGATATTTTTTAAATTGCTGAATATTGTGGGGTAGGTGAAACCCTAATGTAATTGAATCTAAGCCACTCATTGTGATTCAATCCTAGCTATTCATTTGGGCTTTGGAAAACTATAAATAGGGGCTTGCCCCTCATTTGTAAGGGTTGGAGAGCTATTGTAAAAAAGCATTTGCAGCAATAGAAGATAGCATTGCATGATTTTATGGATGTTCTCTTTGCTTTTGCTCATCTTGCATGCATGGTTTTTCCTTCCATATTAGTTTTAGTATTAGTTTCTTGAATGGCTGTCATGATGGTATTGCTGTTATAGTATTTGATGAGCTTTCAGCCCATACTTTTAGCACTTGTTGATGACAAGCTACTGTGCAAAGTTAGCCTGGGCTTATTTCTGTCATTGCTGCAACCTAGTTCAATTGCATGTTCATGATGTGTATGTGTAATTTGAAAATCAGCATACCTTAGAAGATTGCACTGGTTTTGTGTAGTTGTAGGTTTCTCTTGGTCAAACAAAACTTTAGGAAGTCTCTACTACTTTAGCCACCATTGTTACTGTTCATTCGTAGCTTAGGATTAGAATAGCTTTCTTAACGCTTCTCCTTTTGCTGTTTCTTTTAATCCTTGGTTAGAGTAGGATCCAAAGCATCACCATAAAGCCAAATCAGATGAACTTGATGAGTTTCAGCTTGAAGTTTTGAGTGGACAACCACTGTTCATTCACTTCCAGCACTTTGAAACTGCATTTGCAAACCCAACTTCCCATGCTTTGTAACTCATCCATAAGACCGCCTTGTGATTCCAACAAATCACATCAAATGACTCAGATATTCCAAACACTTTCAAGACCTGACATTAGAGACCTTGGGATAGTGTTCTGCAATTTGATTGTGGAAGATTGTCTTTCAAGAGAGGTAGTGCACCTACGCATTGCCTGTCTTGAGAAGTGCATAAAAAACACATCAATAGATCCCTTAAGGAATTGTATTTGCTCCGACTAATCAAATAAATGAATTGTAAGGCACAAGAAACCTCATTAGATTAACTATAAAATAAATGACATCTGTTAGGGAGAGATAGCTAAAACCCCAACCATACTCAAAATATTTATTTCAAATGATTACTTAAAGATGAAGAAGAAAACCCCCTACAAAAAATCTTTCACTCAAATGAAATCTGTGAAGGGCAATGGTAAAACCTGAGAAAATTCAAGTGAACTGCTTGTCAAGTTGCCTCAAAGAGACGTGATTCCATGGACTGCAATGTTTGCAGCATAAGCATAAAATGGATTTTTTGAAAAGGCCTTAGAAACCTTCGAGCATATAATATTGGTAGGTGTAAAACCCAAAATCTGCGACCCCAGCCAACACCAAATTTTTAAATAGGACATGAACATCCATCAAGCAGTGATGGGTAATGAGTTTCTGCTAGGTGTTGCAATTGCATCGCTCAGGAGACTGCAATTTTGTGGAAGCATAGATAGAGCGCAAAAATGGTTATAATGATTTTTTCTTAATAAAATTTGGAAATTTTCCAAGCATAAATGGAAGCCGTGCAGCTATAAAAGGAATATTCAAAAAGAATTTTCTGAGAAGGCTTTATAAACTATCAAGAAAATACAATGGGAAAGTGTAGTGCCAATTTTTAAGACCTTTTCCAACGTGCTTCTAGCTGCACCAATATGAAGGAAAATATGAATTATTTAACATTTTTTTCCAAGAGAATGTGGCAACATGGAATACGATTGCAAAATTTGAGAGAATTGAATTTGCTAAAAAGACTTTAGAAACTTCCATGCCTATGCAATTGATATGTGAAATCAGATTCCACGATCCTTACCAACTTCCTCCTTGCTCATGCCAAAATAAGAAATTATGGAGAGTGGTATGGGTGTCCGTCATGGCATAAATGATAAGGTATTGTAGTTGCTAGTACCCTAGTATATTTGTATGCAAAATGTGGAAGCATAGACACAACATGTGTCTTGTTTGATAGAAAGCCTCAAGGAAATGATGCCTCATGAAATACAATGATTACAGGTTAAGCATGAAATATATTTGTTAAAAAAATACTATAGAACTTTCTCACAAATGCAACAAACCAAAGAAAAACTAGATACAATGAGCTCAACTATTACCCTTTTCTGCTTATGCCAATATTGTTGCAAGAATGGAAATATTGAAGGTGTTTTCATTGATGTCAACTAGTCAATTGGTTATCAATTGATTGTTGTTGTCATTAGTGTCATGGATACATGTTATTGGTTGTATATGTTGAGGATATTAAATTGTAATGAAGAAATGTTGTAGATGTTCAGTGGTTGCTCTGGGTTTTGCTTCAGATTTGCTCCTATATTTGTATGGTTTAGATATGTTGATCATGGTTGTTGGAAGCTACTATATCTTGACTTTTGGTTGTTGATTCATTGTATAGTGTGAGTTATGTTCAACAGTTGTGAACTGTGGTTTTCTGTGTTTCTAGTTGAGGTCTGGGAGAAATGTTGTTGGTCTGGATTTCTCTTTGATGAAGTCTTATGACTTACAGTTCTAGAGTTGAGTTTTTTTGATTGTATTGAAAATAATTTTGGTATCTAGAAAGTTTGTGCTTAATTGTTCTATGTGTTTTACACTTGTTTGGATGACCTTGTGTGGAATAATACCTTCAGAGTTAATCAAGCGTGTTGGATCTATTTGGGTCCTTATGAAGCATGTGTTTAGGTCACCCTCATTCTAATTCCACCCTAGGATGTTTTGTCGCCGACCTAATTTGAATTTGAATTTGGATGACTGACTTTGGATATGTTTCAAAGTTGAAGATGGTATAAATATAAAATGAGTTAGGGAAGAAGAAGCAAAGAGAACAAAGGAAATAGAGATGAGAGCACAAAGAGAATAGAGATAAGTGTGAATCAGTGTGTGTGTATGATGCGAGTATGGCAGATCAATGCGAAGCCTAAATGTTGAGTTTCCAGAAGTAGTGAGCCGAAGGTACACTCTATCATTTGTGCATGTCTACAAGTGGATTGAGTAAATTGTGGTGGATTTCTTTATTGCATTTAGATTGTCTTCTCTCTATAACAAGTCTTATTTATCTTCTTTATATCTCTATGGCAATGAGTCCTCTGGGTTGTTAGCCCTATTGGATAGTGAGTCCTTGTTTCAGACAGTGAGTCCTTGTTTTGGCAGCGAGCCTTGTTTCTCAGGTAGTTAGCCTCTTGTAATTGGTTTTGATATTCTCTATAGTGTGAGATAATCCTCACCGTGGTTTTTCCCTTATTGGGTTTTCCAGGTAAATCTAGTGTTATTGTGTTTATGTGATGGTTTTCAGTTTTTGCACTAGTATTTATTGTTTAATCTATTAAGCAGTGTTAAGGATTAGTTCCAGTGAATGAATTAAAGTTTAAATATGTGACAACTGATTCACCCCCCTCTTAGTTGTCTTGTTCAACAATTGGTATCAGAGTTTGGTTCCTTGGTGAAGAGCTTAACCACTTGAGGAAGGTCTAAGATGGCTGGCAAGATGACTTATGATTATCTGAGGTTCGATGGAACTAACTATACTATTTGGAAAATATTGATGGAAGAATATCTAGAGTATTGCGGATATGATATGGAGAAAGCTTACAAAAATCCCTACACTCCTCTTGCTAATGGTCTAAGTACGGTTGATGAGATCAAAGCACATGAAGCGAACAATAAGGCAAAGTACATTTTGAAGAAAAATCTAGTACATTTTGAGTTGATTAAGGTTCAAAATCTGAAGACTACTAAGGAAGTATGGGATGCTTTGGAAAGGGCGTATGAAGGTGATGAGAGAGTTAAAGAGGAAAAATTACAGAATTTGGAGACATAGTTTGAGCTTTTGCATATGTTTGAAGATGAGAATGTTAAAGCTTATGTATAGAGATTGGATGAGATAGTGGCTGGAATGCAAGGACTTGGTGCTACTATAGATGAAACCAAAATTATAAAGAATATTCTTAGAACTCTCCCTGATGCTTACAATGAGAAGGTGTGTGCTATTGAACAAGGTATAGATTATAAGACCTGCACTAAAGATATGTTGTTGGGATTTTTGGCATCTTATGAGATGAGGAAGCTGAGTCTGAGGAATGGATACAAATCAAAAATTGCTTTTAAGGCTACAAAAGCTGAAGATCTAGATGAAGAAATTTTTGATGAAATAGAAGCTAACTTTGTGAGAAGGATGAGGAAAGGCTCCGGTAAGTATGAAGGTAAGTTACCCTTAAATGCTTTAGTTGTGGAGAAATAGGTCATTATGCTGCAAAGTGTCTAGAAAGAGCTAAGAGGAATAAACAAAGATATGAGAAAGAAAAGAAAGGAAAGAAGATTAACATAGCATATTATGTGAATGAGAATGCTAGTATATCTAATGAAGATTCTGAGTATAAAGATCCTAATGATAATGCATGCTTGTTCTTGGCTATAAAGGATGAACCTACTTTTGCTAATTCTAAAAAACAAGTGAAGGAAAACCCTCCAAAGAAGGAGAAAAATGAATGTACTGTTATCTTTTCCCTACATGCTAAATAAGAAGAGAACATTTGGGTCGTCGATAGTGGTTGTTCACATCACATGACTGCTGATAAAAGTAAGTTTTTTAAACTTGAAAAATATGATGGAGGCTTGGTTATGTTTGGAGATGATACTGGAGCTAAAATTTGTGGGATAGGTTCAGTAAGTTTTGATGGCAAGCATAATATTGACGATGTCTACTATGTTAAGGGATTAAGGTATAATATTTTGAATGTTGGTCAGATGTGCAGTAAAGGATATGATCTTGTGTTTAAGGATGAGATATGTGAGATCCAAAAAGGATTTGAAACATTGATTGCTGCAGGAAAGAAATCTGAAGGAAATATCTATCAACTTAAGGGTGTTGATGGACGATGCTTTATGAATTAGATTAATAATAGTTGGTTATGGCATAGAAGAATGTGTCACATGAATTTTGATAACTTGGCAAGGATTAGTGCAATTCAGGCCATGAGGGATTTACCGAGGATTACAAAACATGTTAATGCTATCTACAGGAATTGTCAGTTTGGAAAGCAAGCAAGAAGTCACTACATATCAAAGGAACAATCTACTACTGGTCTATTGGATTTAATTCATATAGATCTTTGTGGTCCTACAAGAGTGAGAAGTCTACAAGGTGAAAGGTACTTTATTCTTTTGATTGATGATTATTCTAGATATACATGTGTTACATTTCTTAGAGAGAAATCAGACGCATTAGATAGATTCAAGACATTCAAAGCTATGGTTGAAAATGAAGTAAACTTGAAGATAAAATTCTTAAGGTCTGATAGAGGTGGAGAATTCACCTCCCATGAGTTTAATATGATTTGTGAAGTACATGGAATAAAGAGACAATTATTTCCTTTGAGAAATCCTCAACAAAATGGAGTTGTTGAAAGTAAAAACATAACAGTTCAAGAGGCTACTAGATCAATGATTTTGAGGCTGATTTACCAGAAGTTTACTAGAAAGAAGCTATTCATACTACTGTTTATGTATTTAATCAAGTTCAAGCAAGAGAAAATAGTACAAAGACCCCCCTATGAGCTATGGTTTGGAAGAATTCCTACTATTAAGTATTTCAAGGTATTCAGAAGCAAATGTTATATCAGAAGAGATGAAGAAAATTTAGGTAATTTTGATGCAAGAAGTGATGAAGGCATTTTTCTCGGATATTATACTAAAAGAAAAGTATACAAATGTTTCAATAAAAGACTGAGAAATATTGTAGAAAGTGCAAATGTCAACGTTGATGAGACAGTGAAAAATTCAATTGACATTGATGGATATGTATCTGATGAACCTGATTGTGTAAGAATTGAAGAGATTATGGATGAACAAGAAAAGGATGAGCAAGAGAAGCAAAATGAACAGTATGAAAAATAAGCAGATTCTCTAGTGGTGTCACCTAAGACACCTAGATATGTACAGAAGAATCATTCCGAAAGTTAGATTATTGGAGATAAGACTAAATGAGTATTAACTAGAAGCAGAGCTGCTGCTGAAGTTAATCTGTGTTTATTTTCTAAGATTGAACCGAAGACTGTAAGTGAAGCATGTAAAGATGAACATTGGATGGAATCTATGAAAAAACTTATGCAGATTAAGAAGAATCAAACTTGGGAATTGGTCCCAAGACTGACAGATAAAAAAATTATTGGATTGAAGTGGGTATTCAAAAATAAGTTGAATGAGAATGGAGAATTGGTTAGAAACAAAGCAAGGCTTGTGTGTAAAGGTTACTCACAAGTGGAAGGCATAATTTTTCGGGAAACTTTTGCTCTGGTAGCAAGAATGGAAGTTGAAAGAATGTTCTTAGAATTTTCTACTCAAAGACTTTAAGGTCTATTAGATGGATGTCAAGTCAACATTTTTGAATGGTGAGCTAGAAGAAGAGGTCTACATGGAACAACCAAAAGGATTTTAGTTGTTAGAGAAACCAAATATGGTGTGCAGATTGGAGAAAGCTTTATATGGATTGAAGTAAGCTCCTTGATCTTGGTATGCGAGGTTGGATAGGTATTTGATTCAGCAAGGTTTCAACAAAGGTACAACGAATAGTAATCTATATTTTAAGATTGAAAATGACAAAATATTGATTGTAGTTGTATATGTTGATGACATTATCTTTGGAGGAAATGAAAATATGTGCAAGATGTTTGTGGAAGAGATGCATAAAGAATTTGAAATGTGTATGTTTGGAGAGATGAATTTATTTTTTGGGCTACAAATCAATTAAATAGAGAAAGGAATTTTTATTTCATAGTCTAAGTATGTGAAAGAGATATTGAAGAAGTTTGGGATGGATGGTTCCAAACCAATATGTACTCCTATGGTGACTGGTTGCAAATTGGGTAAAGGTGATGATTCACCTAAGGCTGATCAGAGCAAGTATAGATCTCTGATTGGTGGACTATAGTATTTGACTGCTACTAGACTGGATATTATGCATGTTGTCTCTCTTGTGGCTAGATTTCAAGAAGATCCTAAGGAAACACATGTTGTTGTTGTTAAAATAATATTTAGATGTTTGAATGGCACTCTGGATTATGGATTATGGTATCCCAGAGATACTAACTTTACTTTAAGTGCTTATACAAATGTACATTGGGTTGGATGTGTAGATGATAGAAAGAGTATAGGTGGTGGTGCATTATTTCTTGGTTGCAGATTGGTGGCATGGTTGAGTAAAAAGTAAGTTTCAGTCTCCCTGTCTACTATTGAAGCTATATATATTGCTGTTGCATCTTGCTATACACAAGTTCTATGGATGAAAGAGACATTGAAAGATATCACAGTGGTGTATGACGGTCCTATTTCTATCTTTTGTGATAATACAAGTGCAATTAACATTTCAAAGAATCATGTGATGCACTTGACGATGCACCATATATCTATCAAATATCATTTCTTGAGAGAGAAGGTTATGGAGAATGAAGTAAAGCTTGAGTATGTTCCGACAAAGGATTAGGTGGTTGATATATTTATGAAGGCTCTTTCTAAAGATACTTTTGAGTATCTCTAGGAGAAGTTAGGGGCCATTTCCCCTCCTTTCTTGAACTAGATGCATATGGAGATGCATCAGTTTGGTGGATATATGGATCTATCTTTCTTTTGGACTGATGTTTTGGTGGCTACCTCTCAAGGGGAGCAGGTAGTGTCAGGTGTTGTCATTGTGAGTGTTCTATTTTCTATGTCAAAGGGGAAATCAATGTAAAATATCTTTTTCCTTTGCCATTGATGTCAAAGGGGGAGAGGAAGCATGCGGAAAAGGAGAGGAAGCATGTGAAAAAGAAGAGGAAGCATGTGAAGAAAAGAGAAAGAATATAAAAGACTATCTACTAAGGGGGAGAAACATAAAGAAACATAAAAAAAAATCTTGAGAAGTGTATTTAGAGCTAGTATGGTGTCTTTGATGGTTTTTCACATCATGTATTTCCATCAATGACAAAGGGGGATATGGCTGCAAGAATGGAAAGATTGAAGGTGTTGTCATTGATGTCAACTGGTCAATCGATTATCAATTGATTGTTGTTGTCATTAGTGTCATGGATACAGGTTATTGGCTATATATGTCGAGGACATTGAGAAAATTGTAATGAAGAATGTTACAGATGTTCAGTGGTTGCTCTGGGTTTTGTTCCTATATTTGTATGGTTTAGATATGTTGATCATGGTTGCTGGAAGCTGCTATATCTTGATTTTTGGCTGTTGATTCATTGTAAAGTGCGAGTTATGTTCACTAGTTGTGAACTGTGGTTTTCTATGTTTCTAGTTGAGGTCCGAGAGAAATGTTATTGGTCCGGATTTCTATTTGATGAAGTTTTATGACTTGCGGTTCTAGAGTTGAGTTGTTTTGATTGTATTGGAAATAATTTTGATATCTGAAAAGTTTGTGCTTAATTTTTCTGTGTTTTACTATACTAGTTTGGCCGACCTTGTGTGGAATACTACCTTCAAAATTAGTGAAGTGTGTTGGATCTATTTGCATCCTTATGAAGCGTGTGTTTGGGTCGCCCTCATTCTAATTCCACCTTAGGATGTTTTTGCGCCAAGCTAATTTGAATTTGAATTTGAATTTGGATGACTGACTTTGGATATGTTTCAAAGTTGAAGATGGTCTAAATGCAGAATAAATTAGGGAAGAAGAAGCGAAGAGAACAAAGGAAATAGAGACAAGAGCGCAAAGAGAATAGAGATAAGTGTGAATTAGTGTGTGTGTATGATACGAGTATGGAAAATCAATGTGAAGCCTAAATGTTGAGTTTTCGGAAGCAGTGAGCTAAAGGTGCACTCTATCATTTGTGCATGTCTGCAAGTGGATTGAGCAAATTGTGCTGGATTTCTTTGTTGCATTGAGATTGTCTTCTCTCTATAAAAAGTCTTCTTTATCTTATTTGTATCTCTGTGGTAGTGAGCCCTTCGGGTTGTTAGCCCTGTTGGATAGTGAGTCCTTGTTCTAGACATTGAGTCCTTGTTTTGGAAGTGAGCCTTGTTTCTCAGGTAGTGAGCCTCTTGTAATCGATTTTGATATTCTCTATAGTGTGAGTTAATCTTCACCGTAGTTTTTCCTTGATTGGATTTTCCACATAAATTTGGTGTTATTGTGTTTATGTGATGGTTTTCAGTTTCTGCACTAGTATTTATTATTTAATCTATTAAGTAGCACATGAAGGATTAGTCCAATGAATGAATTAAAGTTTAAATATGTGACAACTGATTCACCCCCCCTCTTAGTTGTCTTGTTCAACAAATATGGGGGCTTTAGAACATAGTATGAACATATGTCTGGACTTAAAAAGGTAGAGAGGTAAAGATAGAAAACTACCTAGGTGAAATATGGAAATATAGATAGTGCATGAGACTATTTGGTCAAACGCTAAAATAACGTATCTTCCCAAGGATGCTATTAATGCAGAATAACCACAAAAATTTATTCTATAGCACTTAAAAGAAACTTACAAGAAGATGAAACTCACAAATGTAATCTAGGCTTCATAACTTTTATCTGGTTCTCCCTCGCAAGTGTAATTATCTTTGATCTGCCAAAACAAACCCCATCTATTGTCGAGGCTCCTCCACCTATTCCTCCCTCCCCCAGCCATCAAATGATCTCCTATCATCCCTTTATTTATATTTTTGCAGGTGACATCCTTCTTGAAAGTCTTAGTGTGTTAACACCACCTGCCCATCATGTCCCATAAAGAGGGGAATATAAGATTCCCTGATCAAACTTCAAAATTTCCCCCAGTTCTCTTGCATTCATTCCTCTAGTCACTATCAGCATGAAAATCCTATTGACTTAGCACGGTGATAGAGTATGTAGTAGATATGGTAGTTGGACTATATCTTTTTTTTTTATTTTTTTTCTGACTGAGAGTAATTTCCAATTTATTTCTATGGCATGGAGTTCAATTGGGTAGTTGACTATTTATGTTGAGATAATCATCTCGAATAGAGCACAACCAACTCCCTTATTCTCACAAATTTGTATTCCAACAATAAGATAGAATATTAATTTAATATCTTAATAATTTTTAAAGACAATTTCCTACTTTACAACTATCGATTAATTGGATTATATTTTGTAATAAGTGTTATTATATTAATCTAATAAATATTAAATTATTGATTAATTATTTCTATTATTTGTAAAATATTTAACTAGTGATAACAATGTAAATATTACTCTCCAATCGATACTTTCCAATTTAACAATGATAATATTAGACCTTAAATATGGTGATAATTTTGGTCATGTAAATAACATTTCCTTCACTATTTTATTTCTTTTGTTTTATCATTGAAGCATATAATATTAATTTCAACGCCTAATCATGCAAAAGAATCAACACTAACTAAAACCTAGTATGAGTTGGTTTGAAGATGCCATCATGGAATCATAGATTCCTTTACCAACTTGACTTATGATTTTTCTTGAATTCTATAATTATATGCATGATACAATTCATTTGTAAATGGTTATCTCTTATATTTATTTTTCATGTTATCAACTAAATACTCACTAGTCATAGTGTTTAGCAATTACTTAAAAAGTTAACCAAATCCACAACACAACCATTATAACTATAACTATATTTTGCAACCCAATAATAGTTACATACAAATATAACATTAAATATAGAATATATATACATATAGACAACTGAGTAACCGGGTGAGATTCAATTATATGACACATACCCAAAAACCAAATACATGAAGGTCAATAGCATAGCCATAGAAATTGGGTAAGGTGAAGTAGTCAAGTGAATCCATACCTTCTCTCTTCCATCCATTGGTAAACACCTTACATGAATATATATCCCCTACCATATTAAGTGATGTGAGATCAATGCGAGTGATGTGTGTGATGCAAATTTGAGTAGAGGAGTGTGAAATTCAAGCGTTTGGATTCTTGAAAGTAGTGAGCTGAAGGTGTTTGAAATTATTCAAACAAGGCTATGAGATTTTTGGAGCATTGCGGTGGATTTCTTGTTGCATTGAGAAAGTGTTCTCTATGTAACATTTCTCTTCTATCTTCTTGTATTTCTATTTGTGGAAGTGAGCCCTAGCTGTGAGCCTTTTTGGATAGTGTTTCCTATTCTAGCAGTGAGCCCTTGTACCGGTTTTGTAATTACTTATATTGTGAGCTAATCCTCACCGTGGTTTTTCTCTCATTGGGTTTTCTATGTAAATATGGTGTCCTCTTATGTATGGAGTTGTTATTTCAGTTTCTATTATCTGCATTTCATGATTAATCACATTAACATAATAAGGGTTTAATGAATGCATGTGGATCTAATTATTGTTGAGGCTTTTGATGTTTTAATTTGCTACAATTGATTCACCCCCCTCTCAATTGTCTTGTTCATTCAACATGGTAGGCATTTATTCTTGTAGAATATTCAAGAAAGATTCCTTCATTTGACCTTGCATCAAACTTTCCCAAATTTTCATCTCTCTTGATATAACATTTTCTTTCAAATACTCTAAAATATTTTATAGGAGTTCTTCCATACCATAGTTCATAGGTAGTCTTTGAACTGTTTATTCTTGATTATACTCTGTTGAGTATGTATATTGTGGTATGAATAACTTCCCTCCAGTAGACATTCGGTAGATTTGCTTCCTTCATCATTGTCCTTGTTGCTTCCTAAAATGTCCTAATCTTTATTTCCACAACTCCATTCTACTAAGGAGTTCTAGGGGTTGACAAATGCCTCTTTATTCCATGATCTTCACAAAAAAATTTAAACTCATTGGAAGTGAATTCTCCACCTCTGTCAAACCTTAAACACTTGATTTTTATATCCATTTCATTCTCAACCATAGCTTTAAATGGTTCAAGCTTGTCTAGATCTTCTGATTTTTCTTTGAGAAAAGTTACCTAAGTCATTCTAGAGTAATCATCAATTAACAACATGAAATACCCATCGCCTTAAAAGCTTCTTGTTCTTGTAGGTCCACATAGATCTATATGCACCAACTCCAAAGGTCTTGCAATAAAGTATTCTTTGATATTGAACATATTTCTTGTTTTCTTCCTGTAGTGTCAAAAAAATTATCCCTTTTCCACACTTAATTTGAAAATAATTAGTATTAAAATGAACCTAATGTTGCCTTAATTTAGTGTTGTGTATAGGAGCAAATTTTCACCCCTTACGCAAATTCCCCTTTCACATACCCTCACCTTAGAAAATCAAATCTGAAGGTGAAATTCCACATCACCCAACTACTTTCCATCCACTTGGAATCTGTCATTTGTGTTAGTGAGAGAATATTTGTTGGGGACAAATGCGCAACACATGGACGTCTGTGCGGGGCGCTGCCATCCCTGATAGATTCCTGTGTTTGGACCCTCACCTTAGAAAATCAAATCCGAAGGTGAAATTCCACATCACCCAACTACTTTCCATCCACTTGGAATCTATCATTTGTGTTGGTGAGAGAATATTTGTTGGGGACAAATGCGCGACGCGTGGATGTCTGCGCTGCACACTGCCATCTTTGATAGATTCTTGTGTCTGGAATTGGTAGAAGTGTTACACACCTGATTGGGGCCGAATTGTAATGTCCCTCTTCGACCAACCAACCCAAAAAAAGGAGATTATTCCTCATTCTTTCTTCAAATTCATCCATTCTCACTTAATTTGTCTCTCTAGCAATTCTCTTGAACTCTGTAATCAATTCCTCTTCATTTTTTCACTCTAAAGCAACATTCTAGCATTCTACTTTTGAGCATTGTAGCAACAACTCCATCAACTCCACATTGCAAGTGAGAGGCCATTACAAATTTTGTGAGCTTGGAGTCTTGTGAGACCTCCCTTCACCATAGTTGCAGTGGTGGTGTCTTTGCCAAGTTGGTAGCTGTTGATGGCGGTTTTGGCACCACAACAATGCAAGCAGAATATTTCTACTCTACTTGTCCTAAAAGAGAAAGGAAACACATGGATGCCTTAGCTCCCAAGGTCTTTGTAGTTGGGTCTCAACTGTGCTGATGTTACTCAGTGGTCAATACAACAGTAATATTCAAGGGGCCTGTTGGTGTGAGCTTCTGGATTGCTCTAAGATCAAGCATGAATTTAAACCTATTCTAACCAGGGGTTTTAAAGAAATATAAAAAGATAGATCAGGGTTTTTGAAACAGAAAAGAACAATAGTTCATCCAACCTTAACCAGACTTGTTAACTTCAAGGAATTTGTAAACTAAAACAGCAGAACCAAAAGTAAACTTGTGATTGACACACAACCTCTTTCATTCATAGTGCTAATTCGAATAACAATTTTCTTTTAGTTACCATTTAAACAAAATATAAATAACATTTCATTCCTTGGAGACTTCACAAATCAAATGATCAATTTAAGACAAATATCATTCTGGAACACAACATGAAGTAGATTAAACTTTGATTGCTTCTACTGTTAGTTAAATAGATAAGCAATATTTACAAAGCTGGCACAATCACTAGTGTACAAAGAATCTGCATCTCCAGATTGTTTCCAACTACACTAAGAGAACTTGGAAAATACATTACAGTCTATACTGAATTTTACTAATAGACAAGAGGACAAAAGAAGCTCTCATTACTAAGAATCAAGATGCAACTCTATCTTCTTCTGACTATTTTTTCTAACAGTTCTAACTCTCAAAAGTTCTCAGACTAAAAGTTCTCTAATCCTACCTATCTATTGCTTCTTTCTACACTATTTTCTCTAAAAGTTCTAAATTCCAAAAAGTTTCTAACTTAGAAGTTCTAACCTTTACAAAGAGGCAAGAATGCCATTTTATACAGTGTACCAGCAAAAATGTGCTATCCTCTGCACTAGGGTTTACAAAATATCTGCCTCTAGGAGAGTCGACTCTTAGATCTTTCTGAGGAAAGTCAAAACTACATTCAATGTGAATCCCTGCTGTCCATATTGCTGAAGGGTTGCTCCGTGGATGACCTTAGATATTTTGTTGTTGCTGCATTTACTCTTCTATCTCTGTGTCCATCCTTGAACTCCATTGGGGTTGCCTTGAATGCTTAGAATATCATCATTAATACTGATCTACCTCCTTGCTAGCAGTCACTACAGCTGTCCTTATGAATCACAAGTTCTTCCTTCCTTCGGATTCCTTCATGTTCTAGACTTCTGTTGTAGGTTGACCGTTTTCTGTAAGCACATCGGGTCTCCCTGTAGATTTGAATACCTCACACGAGTCGATTCATTCATTCATGATCTCAGAAGGAATCCATTTCACCTGCATTTTGTTGGTCTCCTTCAAGATGACGGTCAATCGGTCAATGGGTCATCTTCTTTTGATTGGAGGAACATAGGCCACACAGGATTCCTTGGTGGTCAAAAGTGGTTCGTATTGAATTGCATGTCAGTGAGACACTCATCGTGTCTCCCCGATGTGATTATATCTCTTCACAGCTATCGGCGTAGTGTGGATCATTCGATGAGACCTTTTAGCGAGCTTCATAAGTCACATCAAGCTCATTTTTATGTCGGGAAGACAATCTTGTTTCGGGGAGACCTCACCCTGAACTTCTCTTCTCTTACCGAGCCCCTCTTGGTTGTCAGCAAGACATCTCACTGTCGGCTAGAGGCTATAGCAAGTTCCTTGGTTATACCGATGCCTCCTTCATTGGGAAATCCATCATTGTCGGCGATACCTTCAGCGAACTCCTTGTCATTCTCGCTGAACCCACTTTGTATCGGGAAGACCCTATCGGGTCGGCAAGACGTCATGCCGAGCTCAGGATCTTTCATCGAGCTTTCTGTATCGGCAAGACCTTCCCATGTTGGTAAGACATCTCGGTGAAGGCACTTCATTGGCTTAGAGTCTTACTGATTTCTTCTTGTTCTCTTCGAGCTCTTTTGTTTCGGTGAAACCTTTCCCCTTCGGTGAGACCTTATACCGAAGGGGGAACCCTTCAGTGAAACTTTCAACTTTTTCCAACCCATGTTGTCACCAAGACCTCGCTGTAGTCACACCAATATGTTTTCTTTGTGCCACATGTGTCACCGAGACTCCTACGTTTCATTGAGACCTTTGATCGAGTCCCTTATGTCATACCGAAGACCGACCCTTCAATAAGACCTTTTCATTTTGGGCAGACATTGATGTAGTCATACCGAAATGAATTCTTTCGTTGCATGCGCTTCGCTGTAACATCCCCTTGTCAGGAAGATGTCCAATAGATACCTCATGTCTCGGCAAAAGCTTTACTAGTTCACCCTTTTGTCGCTGTAACATAATGATTCTCTCACCGAAGACCACCGATAGAATCCCCTTGCACTGTATCGGTGTGACATGATGTTTTCGCTGAGACTTCTCTCCGAAGAAAAGTCTCTCACCGAGGATGAACATCTTTATCGCTGGTTGGTGAGACTTGAAGCTTTCGGCAAGACCGTATGCCGAAGAAGAAACTCCTGTTGAAGTGTTAGACTCTTGTTGCTAGTCAGTGAGACATTATGACTTCGCCAAGACCCTTCTCTAAAGGAAACCCCTCATGCCGATAGGAAACTCCATGTCACAGGGACGATGATCAATGTCTTGCCAATAGATGCCCGCATATGATTTCTAATCACTGTGACATCTCTGGGGTCTTGCCGACAGGCAACACAGACGCATATCGACTGAATCCACTAGTAGTCGGCAAGACATGGGCAAGGTCTTGCCAAATTTCTTCTTCATGGGAAATTGTGACCAACCAGACTAAGGGACGCACTCCAACTGAGCTCCTTTGGAAAATATCATCATGTGCATGCTTTAATCCTGCAAAAAAAATGCTTCCGTTAGCCCCCCAAAGCATATGAAATATAGTATAATGAAGTTCCTGTTGCCTATGATTACTTCATTAAATTTTTTATGACTTCGTCTTTTAGACAAAAGGAAACCCAACTCTAGCGGAGGCAAAAGCGGGACCAAGATAGAACCAGAAACAACACCTACCTTCAAAACCGGCGGGGGCGGAACCAAATTGGGACTGGGACTAAGAAGCAAAATGGACACAGCAGAACTGGGACTGGGACCAAATCTGAACTAGAAACTTTTTCAAGTTTCAGGTTCGGATTCCGTTCCAGACCTGCCTCCAATGTCATCCAAAAAGACAAAGAAAGGACCAGGAAAAGAAAGAGAAAGGGGAAGAAAACCCCTCGACAAAAAAAAAAGAAGAAAAGGTAAGAGAAAGAACAAAACATGCAGAACCAGGATCGGAACGAAACCCGAACTAGAAACCTTTTCAAGTTTTAGGGTTCGGTTCCAGTTCTAGTTCCGAGTCCGCCGAAACAAAATGAAAAGAAAAGATGCCTAGGGCCGAAAACATCCAAGGCACATGACACAAAAACCAACAAAAGACCAACATAGGAGAGAGAGAAAAGTAGAGAGGCAGGGTTAGGGCCGGGATGGAACCTAAATGAGAACTTGAAAAAGTTTAACATTCAGATTCGGACCCAGACCCGTCTCCAAGAAAGAACAAAAGACGAAGACAAAGGGGTGTCGGAACTGAAACCGGGGATGAAACAAGACCAGAACATAGAAGGAATTTCCAAGTCTGGTATTGGTCCCAGTTCCGCTTCCGACAGAACTTAAAAAGAAAATGCCTAAGGCAGAAAACCAAAGGCCAAAGGGAAAAGACAAAGGGGGACCCATTTTGACCCAAATCAAAGTGGGATGGTTATGCAAGGCATAACAGTAGCTTGCTTTCTCCTTCCATTGGCTAGTGAGCTTTTGGGTGGAGGTGGTAACACTTCACTCCTCTCCTTTGTGATTTGATTGAGTAGAATAATATTGTTTGTAGTGTTCTTTGCTTCCTCTTCTTTATTTTATCGCATATTCTACTCCATTGCTTTTTAGTTGTCCATGACAGTGGAAACACCAAAATGAGGGTCTGACCGAGGCAGGCCCCTATACAACCCCAACAATTTTACCTCTTTCTTATGTGTAGGTGGATGCACGTGTGGAGCTAGATGGCGAATTAGTGCTTCTGTGAGATCATCTTCGTCAACCTAGTTCTTATTTACTTGCTTTATCATTTTAGTATTTATTTCCTATACTTTCTCATTCTGTTTTTACCATCTAGATTAACTAGCTAGGTCGTTAGTAGGTTTTTCAGTAGTTTTTGTTGTGTTTACTGTTTTATGAACATACAGACACTGGCACACCTAAGAGACACCAACATGCCATGCTATCATCCTAGAACTACACTGTTGTCCTTAGACATAGAGCTATCTGAGACACAATACCAACTCCAAAAACCAGCTTGCCTAGCCTAAACCTTAACTCGAGTCTGAAGAGTGACAGAAGTAATACATAGCATTCTTAATTCTTGATCCTTATCCTTTTAGAGTGAGGTAAGTTAGGGCAGCCCTTTTCTCTTAGCTCTCCATGACCTGGAGCCTTGGTGTGGTTGGTCCCCCTCTCTTACATTTTTGGTGAATCCCATGTGAACAACGTTTGTTCGTTTGTGTGTTGAGACTTGTCCCTCACACCTGGTGATCATTGTAAGCCAGAGTGTTGTGAAGGTTTATGAGCATCACAACCCAATCCATGAATTCTAGGTATGTTATCAGGAGAAGTGTTCGACACCTTCCGATGGAGAAGATAAAGGTCACTACTAGGTTCTTTATAGGCCTTTTTGCGGGATATTCTATTGGTCTGTCTACCCAGGAGCAGTTGTTGAGGGGTGAGGTGGGATTCTTTGATGAGATCGACCATGTCCCCACTCCTCCTATGTCTCCTACACCATCATTAGTAGATGAGCACAAATCCATTCACATTCCTTTAGAATATATCTCTACCCTTAGTAAGGGGCTTGGTGACTTGGAGAATCACCTGGAAAAGGACCTGAAGTTTGCTAGAGCCGCTCGGGTTATTAGCAAAATAAAATATATGGTGGGAAAAGATCGAACAAGAATAGAACTCCTGGCTAGTCTCTCCACTCTGATTGAATCATGCGCCCTTCCAAACAACCCTAACATTATACAAGGGGCTACTCTCAAAGATCATGATAAACAGTTAGGAATACTGATGCCTACCACGTCTGTGTATATGGCCGACATAGTCCCGTTGATCAGCATCTCCTTTGCCTCTGAGAGATCCAAAACTATCAAAGTGAACAAAATACCTTTAGTTTTTAGTTTCACCCCTCCTATTACCTCTAGTGGTGGAGGTTTCAGTGGAATGAGTGGTGGGGGCTTTGGTAGTGGTGGTGGCTTTGGTAGCGAGGGTGGCACTGGCGGAGGTGGTTCTGGTGGAGGCCATGGTGGTGGATTCAGTGGAGGTACTGGTGGTGATGGTGGCTTTGGTAGTGGCTTCGATGGTGGCCACATTGGTGGTTCTGGAGGTGGCTCCGGTGGTGGTTTTGGAGGAGGTCCCACTGGACCTTTGTCATCCCAAGATCCTATTCTTAATGCTCTTCTTTAGAATATGGGTAAGATGCAAAGCCAACTGGTGAGTCGCTCCCAAGCCTCTGGCCAACCGATCTTTCAGCCCTTCTTCTGACATAGTTCATTATCGGTAGCAATCTTAAGTACTCCCTTTCCACAAGGAATGGAGATTCCCAAATTCAAGAAGTATGGTAGCAAAGGGGACCCACAAATGCATGTGTCCGCCTTTAATTCCCTATGCACAAATTTCTTCCATCATGATGCGTTGATGGAAAAATTATTCCCTCGATATCTTAAGGATACATTACTTGAATGGTATTGTTCCTTCCCTAACAACTCTATTTTCTCATTTGATCAACTTGTAAATCAGTTCCTCTGATAGTTCCAAGCCAACATCAGACTGAAGATGACATTTTTGGATCTCATCCGATGCAAGAAAGGGGATAATGAGAAGATAACTGATTTCATAGTGCGATATCAAGCTCTTTTCTCATAGATCTCATACCCGCTGCTCGACTCTGACGTGTAGAAGGTATTCATAGGGAACTTGCAGAGACCTTGGTAGGAAAGGTTTGCCCTTACGAAATACCCTTCTTTTGCGCACTTATGTGCTACGCTATGAGAATATCAACAAATGGTAGTCCAGTTTGAAGGATCCTCCTCACGCTCCCGTTTAGAAGGGAAATCCATTGTATCAATCTCGGGAAAGGGTAAGGCTATTGCGAATGTAGTGGCCACTATGAATGATAATGGCCTCAAATGCAACAAAAAATTCACAAAGTTAGCAGAATCATATTCTTCCATCTTACAAAGATTGCTGAAGGATAAGATCATAACCTTGGAGAACCCTAAACATCTCAAGGAACCTTACCCTAGTTGGTACGATGCAAATGCCTTCTGTTAGTTCCATCGAGTCAATAGATATGATACCAAACACATATATGCACCTGTGTCATGAGATACAAGACTGCATCAAGGATGGTACCATTCATCTCGATGGGAATAAACAAAATACAAAAAAATTGACAGTAAAAGTGAATAGTGAGTTACATATATACACAGACTCATTTCCATCTCATTCTGCCAACTTAATTATTGATCCCTCCAATTCTACCACTCGTCTTGAGGCGTACGTTAACATGGTCACAGTTACTCCTACCACGTAGTCGGTGACTGGCTCACCAGATGTGACATTCACCTCACAAGATATGCCCTTGAACAACAAGCCCTCTCCCCTCTACATTCCCACTCGCCTCAATGGAAACATTATGACAGGGGTCTTAGTTGACTTGCAAGCCGAGTGAATGTCATTATAGAAGAGACGTTGTTGTTGAATTCATTGTAGAGGGAGGAGTACGAAGAAATGAAGTCTACCATCTGTACGTATGATGGTCTTTGTCTCAAGCTGTATGGCTCAATAACTTTGTCCATCCAAGTTGGACCTAGGGCCGTAGAAACAGTCTTTGATGTTATTTTGGAGTCAAATTTGTTCAGGTTGAAGCTAGGCATACCTTAGCTATCTTCCATGAATGGAATTGCCTTTGTCAATCATAAGTGTTTAAAATTCTCCCATGAAGATTCTCTACACGTGGTCCATGACACTGGATACCAGCCATTAGTGTCCCGTGGGGGATACTTGTTGGATCATTTTTGGCCTGCTTCGGTTGGACTGCTTCCCCCAAGAATGAACCTACTTTACAAAAACTATGTGAAGTATAAGACCAGGGGCAAGGGAGAGTCGAAACTGACCCTTTTGGTAGTGCAACAACAAGCTCCCCCTCTTCCCGAAAAGGAAAAGAGAAGCTAGCCGATTCTCGGGATGCCGCTTCTGCTCCTCTTTCTAAGGAATAATTTTGGATGTCTACTCCTAGATTCTACTTAAGGATTCTGATGGTGCCTGCTTGGTGCCAACCTAAGATTAGGATTTTAGACCTCCCTACTAAACCTCTTGGACCTTGGTCCTACTTGTATGGTAGAAGAAAGGGTCCCCGCAAGGAATCCTCTATGTCTCGGCCTCCGTGGCCTCCTACCACTTCTGCTCCTAAAATAGTAAATAGGAAGAGGCCCCCTGCCAAGGTGCTAGATCCAACTCCCCCTTTTGTTTCTCAACCTTTTCCTCCTGCTCCTTTTTAGGATCCTGTCCCTCCGCCGAAAATGGCTATAGTGGACACCCCTATGGCTGAGCAAGATCCTTCCATCCCTTTGCATCACCTGACCTCTAGCTCGAAGAGTTGTAGAAACTACCTTGCAGGTGAGCGCAAGCATCGACGAAAGGCTCTAGCGACTGAGCAGGTCAATTTGTAGAGGAAGGAAGAGGAGATGAATGCCCCTGTATCAGGGCCTCCTGCTGTGTCCTCCTCTCTCCTCCCCTCTGCTTCTGCTCAATCAAGTTCAATCTTGCTTCTGGCTCCTACTGTGAGTGCGAGTGCACTTGACCCCAAAAAGGTGTAGGTGTTTATTGCTCCCTTGGCTAAGCCGCCCCTGTTGATGTCCCTTCTAGACATCCCATCATTCCCTAAACCTATGGATATGCCAAATACTTTGGTGGTATCCACCACTATTTTCTCCTCCTCCTCTTCCTCTATGACTCTTGGCTTGTCTATGGGGAGTTCACATCCCTCGACGAAGCCGAAGGTAGAGGTTGGACCCTCTAGCAATGGAGGGCGTAAGAGGATCCCACCTTCTTCGAAAGGTGGTCCTACGCTAGCTTGTTTCATCCTAGTGAAAACAAGCCTCACATTCCCCTGAGTTTGTCATCGCTCCCAAATCACTCGGTGAGCCAAGCGGTGAATCTCGAGCACCGTCTTCCCCATCTGTTGAGGTACAACATGGAACTCCTACAAAGTGCATGTTCAACTCTCTGGATGAGGTCCCAACCTTGTTGACGATCTTTGTAAAATCGCTAACCATGGCTCCACAAGAGCCTAGTGGAGGAGACCTTACAGGGCCTTCTTCCTTAGCCCTTGTTACGGGAGGGTCAGAAGCTCCTCCCCTTAATATTCCACCACTGTAGGCTTGTATGCCTTCTCCTTATAATGATCTAGATTGGGAAGCAAACAACCTGTTGGTCGATGAGTGTTAGGGGGAGGCCTCTTCTTTATCTTTAGATTAGATGTGTGTGTGTGTGTGATGTGTTCCTCTTGTACTTGTGCTATGTGTTCCTGAATGACCCATGTCACCCTTGTTGGTGCTTGGATACAAGAGTGATTTTGTGTCGTGAACCTTCTTCAATTTGTATTATAATTCTTCCATGTTTGTGTTTGAATTTCGAAAAATTGGGGACGATGCAAAGTGTTGGGAGCATTTAGGCTTCCCTTCCATGTTGACCCAATTTTTTATTTTTATTTTGTCTTCTCATGCATTCTTCACATGGTATGATATAGTAGGGGGTTGATGACAGTTCATTTATATACTATTACTATACTTATATATATTTATGAACAACTCTGACCCTAAAATATTAGATCACCCCTATGTCTCTTGTCCGTGATGTTGCTATTTCTCTTTTTCTCTTTTATATTTCTCTCTTCTTTGCTTGGGTTGTCCCTTGAATGTGTGACAATGCCACTTTCATAATGTTTCAATTTTTAGAAAAAAAATTCATTGCTAATGAATCTTTTCTCAGAAATCCTTGCAAAACATTTTTTCAAAAATCACATTTACAACTTGGACCCCTAACGAAACGTGTTTCCTTCATCATGGGTTCGTAAGGAAAGAGCTTGAAAAATTTCCTCCAAGGAGGGAGCAGATTTTCTTGCAGGAAAATCCTCGACCATCCCCTCACGAGGGGGCATTTTCTTCCTCTCAAATTCCTTGATGAAGTGATCATCTTTTGAAAGGATTCCTTGATGTTGAATCGCATCTTACACTGTCAAACAATGCGTCCCTTGAGTGGACCTCTTTTCTTTTGAAGGGTTCCCGAGAGACCCCTTTGAAAGCCTTCCAATTCGCTAACTGTCTGTGTGAATGTTTTCTTGCGTGGTTGCTCTGTGTTTCTTGGCATGTTTTATTTGTGAATTAACACGTCACTTTGCAGATACACCTATGAAGCCGCTTGCTGACTCTACAGAGTCCCCTTACATCTGGGTTTCCTCCATGTGAGATATCTTGGGGGATGCCTCCTTGCAGGTCTACGAGCCTGTGAGGCACTTACTTCTCTGGGCTTCCTTCATGTGAGAGATATTGGGGGTTGCCTTCTTGTAGGTCTATGGGATTGTAAGGCGCTTACTTCTTGGGGATTCCATCATGTGAGAGATCTTGGGGGTTGCCTCCTTGTAGGTTTGCGGGCCTATGAGACGCTTTCATCCTATGGGATTTGTCCATTGGTCCGAGGGCCTTCGGTGTACTTTGTGCAACTTCATAGTTTTTGTAGGTTTGAGGTCATGTGTGACGCTTTCATAGTAGAATAATATTGTTTGTAGTGTTATTTGCTTCCTCTTCTTTCCTTTATCACATATTCTACTCCATTGCTTTCTGGCTATCTGTGGCGGTGGAAACACCAAAATGGGGGTCTGAATGAGGCATGCCCCTATACACCCCCAACAATTTTCCCTATTTTTTGTGTGTAGGTGGACATACGTATGGAGCTAGCTAGCAAACTAGCACTTCTATGAGATCATCTTCGTCACCCTAGTTCTTATTTACTTGCTTTATCATTTTAGTATTTATTTCCTATAATTTCTCATTCTATTTTTACCATCTATATTAACTAGCTAGGTTGTCAGTAGGTTTTTTGGTAGTTTTTGCTGTGTTTGTTATTTTCTGACCATACGGATGCTAGTGCACCCGAGAGACACCAGCGCGCCATGCTGTCATCCTCGGACAGAGAGCTATTTGAGACACAGTACCGACTCCAAAAACTATCTTGCCTAGCCTAAACATGAACTCAGGTTTGAAGAGTGACAAAAGTACTACCTAACACTCTTCATTCTCGATCCTTATCCATTTAGAGTGAGGTGAGTTACGACAGCCCTCTGCTCTCAGCTCTCCATGACCTGGAGCCTTGGTGTGGTTGGTCTCCCTCTCTTACATGTAATATGTTTTTCATATTCATGTTAAGTTTAGGGCCCTTTTTAATAAAATAGACTTAATTGTGCCTTATTTAGTGTGTTGTAAAGTGTATCTTTACACCTTCACACTAATCTAGGGCTTTATTAATTAATTGAGGTTAATTATCCTTAATTGGCCCCTTTAATTCAAATCCAAGCCTAATTAAATGTAAATTCTGAGGGATAAAATTTGACATTGATAAATGCCATTACACAACACTCAACTTTGGAAGATGTGTGTCCTAGGTAGGTGACCTAGGACCCATTCGCCATAGGGTGAATGGGTCCTCACTTAGTCCTATGACCCTGATTTTATATAAAATTTCACCTTGTCCGATGTGTGTCCTAGGTAAGTGACCTAGGACCCATTCGCCCTATGGAAAATGGGTCCTCACTTAGACTTAGGACCCCTCTTTGAAGTATGTTTTTGGTAGTATTTTAATGATTTCAAATCTATAATTCAATGGCTTGTGATATTTGAATTTCGAGAATTAATGATAAACTATGTATAAATATAAGGTTATTTCATATATTTCATCTAAGCTTTCAAGTGTTCAAGTCCTAATAGCAAATTTATGAGATCAAGAGTATTCAAGAGCATTTCTAAGGCATTCAAGGGAAAATTTGTAGAAGATTATTGCAGCAATCAAGATTCCATTGTCATGTCAAAGATGTATTGCATCATGCATGTTGTTTGAGCTAATATGGTGATGTAGTGTTCAAGATCAATCAAGCATATTAAAAGCATTGTTTCACATCAAATTTCATGATCAAGATCTACATTTATTGAGGCCACTTCATGCTAGATTGAAAATTTATCCAAGGTTCAAATAAGGTGTGGTGAGTTGTGACATTGCGTTTGTTCATTCATCATTCCTTTCATGCTTTTATTCATTACAAGGTTTAATTACCAAAAGGGGGTTTGGCCAAGGAAAACCCTTATTCCCTAACAAACAACATTTTTCTCTCTTTAATGTGTGATTGCAGATTTTAGGTTGAAGATCATTTGAAGGGAAAAATTGAAGAAAGTTTCAAAATTGTCAAAGTTGCAAGAAAAGTTTTCAAATCATAGAAACTGATTTACATGTTTTATTTTTGACTTTTTGACAATAAAAAACTGGAATTTGGGAGTGCAGACTGAGCCGGATAGAACTCATAAATTGATTTTTCATAGCCCTAGCCAGGACCCATTTACCATAGGGTGAATGAGTCCTTGGTGAGGTTTGAAAAAAGCATCTTTGGTGATAGGTACATAACATTTTACCCTTTCCAGATTGCTATCCTCGAATCTAGAAATGCTCCATTCACGGGATAACCCCCTATGAAACTCATCCGTTTCATAGTTCTGTGTATTTCAAGAATGCAAAATGAGGCAAATTTTGATTCACCTCGATGTGTAGTCCAAAACCTCAAATAGTCCATTTGAGCGTTTCCTCTCGTTTGTCTTTTGAAGACCTGCAAAATAAATATTTTTGTCAATCCCCACTCCTTGGGAGTTAGTCAAAATTTCACTCATGTCGGAGCGCTGATTTTCAGGGCTCCTACATGAGCCTTATGTTTGAAAAGACATCTCCAAGTGTTGGAGCAGTGAAAATCACTGCTCCTGCACTTTACACTCAACCCTTAAATGCACAAGCGGTGAAAATCACCGCTAGTGCATTTTTCATTTTGAAAACTCTTTTACATGCACAAGCGGTGATTTTCACCACTAGTGCATTTTCCCTCCTTAATGTACTCCGTCATTAATGCAACTCGAGTTGCATTAGGGATATTTTTCTAATGAATTAATAAAGTTTTTTTAGGTTATCTATCCTCATTCTAATTTTCCATTCTCTTTTCCTCCTCGTGCTAATCATTTCCAAACCTCCAGTGGATTTGCTTTTGAAGATTTTTCAAGCATCTAAACCGGCTTTTGCATTTTGATAGGTATGTTTTTATCTTTCTTCTTCATCATAGTTTTTCCTTCTCTTTGCTTTCGAAACTTTGATTATTTTATAGGCCTTGCTCATACATTATCTCTGTTAGGGTTTGTGGAGTTTAGTTTTCATTTCTCTATTTATTTTAATAAACCTTGCTCATTGTGTTTCCTCTGTTAGGGTTTGTTAGTTTTTGCTTTGAAAACATGCCCTGTCTTTCTTTGTATCATTGTTTTGCACATTGCTCTAGGTATGTTTTTCCCTGCGCGTTTTACTTATCTTTGTGCATATTTTTGTGATGCTTTTCCACCAAGTTTTCCCATACAATCGAAGTGGTTAAAATTTTAGTTCTATCAAATTGAAATGATGAAGCTTCAACGTTTTCATATCATCATTCTTCTCACATGTTCAAGCGGGATTTTTTATCGCTCGAACATTGTTAGATCTTTCCCCACTTGTCAAAGCGGTGAAAATACCCGCTATTACACTAAAGTTTTTCTCTAACTCTAAGATGTAGAAGCAGTGAAAATCACCACTCCTACATGGAGTGTCTTTCCTCTCAAATGCTGAAGCGATGAAATACTCGAGTGGTGTTTTTTAGTGCTCAAGCATGAAGTAATCCTTCCCACATATGCACTAGTGTTAATTTTTAGCGCCCCAACACTTTTACTTCCCAAAGTGTTGAATGCATGTAGGAGCACTATTTTTCAACGCTACTACATGCAAATTGACTTCTTAAGATGTAGGAGGGCTGATTTTTAGTGCTCCTACACAAAAAATAGTTTTTTGCTATAACACTCAACAATCACTCCATCATTGACCTACATCAAGCTAGAAATACACATTGACCTACATCAAGCTAGAAATACTCGAGTGGTGTTTTTTAGTGCTCAAGCATGAAGTAATCCTTCCCACATATGCACTAGTGTTAATTTTTAGCGCCCCAACACTTTTACTTCCCAAAGTGTTGAATGCATGTAGGAGCACTATTTTTCAACGCTACTACATGCAAATTGACTTCTTAAGATGTAGGAGCGCTGATTTTTAGTGCTCCTACACAAAAAATAGTTTTTTGCTATAACACTCAACAATCACTCCATTTGTTCTCTAAACCTCATTTCATCGCCAATGCTCCATTTTCCATACTCATACCTTGTTTGCACTTGCTCCAAATTGCATGCTTGCTTCACACTTTCCAACAATGCATTTTATCCTAACATCTACTAATCCATTATTCTTGCAGTTCCTCTCAAGTTCTCATTAGGTGATCTCTAAAGGTGACAATCCTTGATCTTTGGTATTTTTAGATGACAACCAAAATGCCTTCGTCATATTCTAAGAAGGAGGGAAAAATGAAGTACAAATATCAAGGTGTGTTTCCACCTACTATTGTGCTCTCAAAGGTGGATGAAATCAAAGATACATAAATTGGTCATCAAGACATGGAAGACTTTGTGAAAAGAACTAAGAAGAAATCATTAGAGGAAGATTTGAGATCTATTGTTCACAGTAACTTTCATTTGGTATCTACATTCCCAACTGCTACTCATAACACAAAGTTTGTTCTCCAATTTGCATCTCATTACATTTGAGAAGATAGAAGTGTGGGAGATTCCTCAGGACAAATCATGATGAGATTAGATCCTGAATTATTTGATATTGTTTTCAGGGTTCCACACATGGAACAATATACAAAAATATCAATTCAACAAGCACAAGAGGTCTATGATAAGGACCCAAATAAAGCTAAAATTTTGATTAATACTCAATGGTTGAAATCTCCAAGGCCTACTATGTCAAGATCACCTAAAGGGATTCCTCGAAGTGATTTCAAAGAAGACGTTAGGGATATGATTACTCTCCTAAGTAGGGTGAAAGGCTTGCATGAATCATGCCATTTTCAAGATTATAAGTATGAGTACATTCGTATCATCAAGAGAAGGAAAGCACATATAGATTGGGGGACTCAAATAAGTGATGGAATTCATGAATAGTTGATGAATGTGCCAACCACTTGGAAATTTTACATGAATTCCTATTTAATATATGCTGCTGTAGTTATGAGGCAATTTCCAGGGTTGTCCACAAAAGGAAACAGACATGCTGTACCGGTGTATGATTTCT
Source organism: Sequoia sempervirens (assembly GCA_007258455.2). Classification (NCBI taxonomy): domain Eukaryota; kingdom Viridiplantae; phylum Streptophyta; class Pinopsida; order Cupressales; family Cupressaceae; genus Sequoia; species Sequoia sempervirens. Next base: position 114,221 of record VDFB02271354.1, read on the forward strand.
ATTATTAGTTGAAATTAAGAAAAAGTCTTAAACATTTTAGAAGATTCACAAATGCTTTCTTTGCACCCCTACTATTCACTTTTGATCCGACTCTTGAAAAGAAAAGAGTAATGGATGAAGCCTATAAAGTTGTTAGTAAGGTAGAATGTATCTTTTTTCAATTTACAACCTTCACATATTTGAGAGTGGTTTGTTATTTTGAGTGTCCATATATGTTACCTAGATATCCATCAGACAAGTGGATACTAATGGAGCTATGCAAACAATTGATCTTGTTCCATAACGAACATCAGAGAATTCACAAGCCAAGTTTTACATTTCCACTAACTATTGGGAGATACACTATTCATAGTGTACAAAAAGCAAATTCAATTGCTGCAGAAATGAAAATCATGACTATAAGGACATATAAATATAGATTTTACTTTGACTACCGAGATGTGAATAGGAAACTAAAGAAAGATCATCGACATGTCTACCGCTTTGAAGATATATGGGTAGACTGCAGAGATGAAGAAGACATTCGTAGAATGGATTTTTGCAGATTGACACTAGAGCAAATAAGAGATCTTGGTGAAGCTGATATTCTAGAGGATTTCAAATATCCTGGCGACATCATGAATTCTGCTTATGAAGAGGATGAAATTGCTAGGAAGCCTTTACCTCCAATACAATGGTCTAAGAGAGAAAGTGTTTCTATTAGAGAAAGACTTGCCCCTATTTGCATAACATAGTTGAATGGTTGCATAGGCATGGATTTCAAATGAAATCTTTTAGGACAAAATCAGATGGAGAAACATCTGGTGTAAAAACTAGTCAACGGCAAGAGCTCTGCACAAAAAATAAGCATACGAAAACTCCCTCTTCTTCTCAAAGAGGTCCTAAGATTAGGTTTAATTTTGGTAAAAGTGCAACACAAATAGTTGAAGAAGAAGAGGCCACAAAATTAGAACAACCACATGTAGAAGGAAAGAAGCTTGCTTCTAAGGAACAATCATTTGAAGAAGAAGAAGAGAATGAAGGTGAATAATCAGAAGAATCTGATAAGGAAGAATAAGATGAGGAGAAATCTTCAGAAGATGAAGGTGAAGAAGAATGTAATGAGGAGGAACTCAGGCATGATGATGAACAACCTCTATCTCCCTATGAGAATATTGTTGAAGATCTTCCTCGAACATCATCGCCTTTTACTTCAAATATCCCTCATACGCCCTCAAATCCTACCACTCCTCCACCTCCTCTTCCTACCTCACCTCCTCCTACAACAACCATACATGTAGTGGATGTTTCCATTCCCCCTTAAGTATCAACGGTTCTTACCACTCCCCCTACAGTTTGAAACTTACAAACTGTTGATGTATCTTTGAGTTCTCCCTCATCCATTCCTAGTTTTTCATCTCCATCATTTGATATCTCTTCTGAGGCTAAATTTCATAGGTTCATGAATGAGTCTTTGTAGGATCTACTTGGGCTGCAATCCACTAGAGCTATCATGACTAATACTACCTTGATTGTTACAATATCAACCATTCCTACAGAAGTGGCTGCAATGCAAGAATTGACTGTAAGTCAAGAAGAATATACTTCATCTCTTCCACATTGGCTAATCTCACAAGTGTCAAAGTGCAAGAAAAAAATGATCTCCCTAGATGAATTTGACCTCAAAGAGATAGTTCCTCCACAAGCCAAGGGAAATAAGGCTAAAGTTCATTCAAGGCTTCATATTGACAAATCAGGTCACAAGTTTGTCGATATTGGTTTACCCCCACATGAGGAAGGGGATGTAAACATGGAAGATTACACTGTCACAAGAGTTCAACTTGGAAAGGTAACAAATGCTAGTGCAAAAGAAGATGTAGAAGTGGTCTTGAATGCATTTTCAGGAAGGCTTGATAAGATGGAGTAGGCCAAAAACATGTACAAGGATAAATCTGAGCATTATACATCAATTTTAAGGAAGATTGTAGGCTCTTCACAGAATGTGCAGCCTATGGCCATTGTGAACATCGAGGAACCAACAGTGCAAAAGGTGGAGAATTTTGTCTCCAAGGGTAAGGTGTTTTATGATTTCATTGATGAGATAATAGAACATGGCTCATAGCTCATAGCTGTTGCAAATGAAAAGACTGCTCAAGTAGCCAAGTTGAAATTAGAGCTTGAGAAAGAAGAAAAATCACTTTTCGAAGATCAGAAAGAAATGGAAATATGTATTTTATTTTGGTCACAAATGAAAGAGGAAAAGCTGAGTAAATTAGTGGAAGTTTGGTGATCCTTGACAAAGAGAAGTATGTGGAAATAAGAGAATCTCTTAAGAACCACATACAAGTGATCAAATCCCTCATTGAGGATTTCAAGCAAGTACAAGAAGATGTCGAAGGACATCGTGTCGTCATGGTGAATGGAATTGAGGAGTTACTAGGTAAGCTCCTTGATTGTAATCATACTTTCCTCCTGGTTAGTGAGATTGCTCAAATATTCAAGGAAGCTATCATGAAGCAAGTGGAAGATGAAGGTTTTTCAAAGATTTCCATGCACGCCATATGTGATGTACAACTTTCTCTTGATTGTCTCAAGACGCATATAGATAGATTCAAGAAAATTTTCTCATATGCAAGAAGATCAATCACAAGAGTTCATACCGTTGTGGATTATACAGTTGGTCCAGATGAGGCATTCATACTAGAGACAAAGAAGAAATATGAAGACTTCCGCGCCCAATGCAAGGAACCATAAATACTTCTTGTATCTCCAGTGTTAGATAGTTTTATGCTTTCATTTTTGCATTTTGTAAATAGGTTTCGACATCTTATATGTCATTTTGAAATATGTAATTACATGTAAAAATTTAGATGTTTTCCTATAATGGTGGACAACATTTTTTTAATAAGTGGACTTGTTAGGTGAGATTTTCCTAGATTTGCTCACCTAATTTTCCTAGATTTGCTCATCTGATTTTCCTAGATTTACTCTCCTCTCTCATCTATAAATAAGAGAGGGTTCTTTTGTAATGAGGACCTTTTTTATCTTTTGAAATGAAGTGCTGCCCATTTGAGAAGCAAACACATGAAACTTTGTGTTCATCTTTGTGAATCTAAATTTATCAATAAAGAAGTGAAGTTGCATACCAAACTTTGTTTTGGGAACAAATTATCTTATGGCTTGATCAAAGTGGTAGTGATTAGTAATTGAGATTTGAAGGGCTTTGAGTAAATCTGTGTAAAATTTGAGTTACACTCTTTACTTGAATTTGTGATATTGATTGAATACTATTCATGAATTCTCTATAAGACATTGTGCTTATATTTATTCATGTTGTTCATGGATCTATCATGGAGTATATAGAAGACTTTATGCTTCTCATACAACGTTGGTTACTATCTTTAGGAATTCATTGTTGGAAGCTACAAAATGACTTTGTGACTTCGTGAGCTTTTCTTATTTTATCATTTATCGTTATCATGCCAGTATTCCTAGGCATTGCTTTGACAAGATAGGAATATTAGAATTACTACTTTTGTTTTTAGTTTGAAGTTGTATCGAATCAGGAACTTAAAATCGTGAAGCATTGTAAAACATATTCTTTGAAAAAAGAGAGAACCATGAATGTGACACACCCCCATATCTTTGTTGTAGTGTACATTATTATGAATACTTAATTAGTTTTACTTAGTTTCAATAAGCAGTAAGAAGGGAACCTCCCCTCTCTAAGAGGAGAGATTGTATCTCACACAAATTTGGTTGAAATTAAGGTTTTTGCAATCTGTTAAAAAGGGATTACATAAATATCACCCAATAGTTTTTTGGTGACTCCGCTAGGGAATGACACACGCAATTGAAGCCTCATGCTTTCTATTGAAGTGAATAAGCTTTCCAGTATCTTATTGTGATCTTGTGTATTGTTATTTTTAATATCTCTCTTGTTTCCATCTACATTATGGATAGTATAAGATATACACGAGGTTTGAGGGCTCATGGAGTGGTGGATCCATTTTTTAATCATTGGAACATAATGTCCTTCTTGCTCTTCCGTGAGCAAGGTCCTTGTTGCAGCGCACCGCAAGTTATTCTCCACGAAGACTAAGATCTCCTCTTCCAAGTGAATCTTTTGTTTTCCATAAAGTTCCAACTCAAGTACCTGTTGTGCAACATATCATGGCTGAAACACCTGCAAGACCTTGGGGAAATGCTTTTGGTCCCCTCAGTTTGGCCGCACCTCTGCATGAGCTTCCACATGTCTCAAGAAAGCATATTATGAAGTTTCTAGGCGACGACAAACATCTCGGTGAACACATTGCTGCCTTTTACATTGTTTGTAGTGTTCTTGGTGTGGAACATGAAGGCGTTGTTGTGAGACTGTTCATTGAATCTCTACAAGGAGTTTTTGCTAAATGGTTTTATACTCTTCTAGCTACTTCAATCACTAATTGGAACACTCTTCACACCAAGTTTGAAGAAAAGTTCAAACCTAGTGAAGACGCACTAGTCTTATTAGCGCAACTTACAACCATGCGAAAAGAGGCCCATGAACCCATGCGTGAGTTCATGGGTAAGTTTAATAAGCTAGTGAAAATGATGCCAATGGTGGAAAGACCAACGTGTCATATTTAAAGTGTTTCTTCATCAATACACAACTCCCCAAAGTAAGTTTTTTCTTGTGTAGGAAAGCTCTCACCAATGTTGAAGCAGCTCAATAATTACCTACCAGTCTTGAAGATGACATGATCCTTGCTGGAGAAATAAGAATGAATACCAACGACAACAAGAAGATGCAAGTGTCAAGATCTTCAAATTCTAATGCTAATTCTAATTTTTCTGATCCCATGGTTCAAAGGTTGGCAAAGAAAATCTTGGCTTTGAAAAAGCAAGTTTCCAACAATAATACTTATAAGGATGTTTCAAGAAGGACTTTTCCTAACTATGCTTTGGAAATAGAAATCAGAATCATCTTCCAATGCGACAAGGAAGACTCACACTTGAAGATCCACCTACTAATATTGCAGTGGGATACTATGAGGTTGAACAAGATGAATATGCACAACTAGATTATCCTATGGAAGAAAATGCTGATCTCTTTCAAGATGAAGAAATGGAATTAGCCGGCGACTCCAATATTGGCTATTTGCAAATGGAAAATGAATCTGATGATGACTTAGTGATGGATGCATATGTTGTCTTTATGCAGCAACAACAAAATCAACTTGATCAAACTCAAACTACTGCTCCACCGATGAAGGAGAAGCCGCTAGTTACCATTGCCATAAGAGGGTCTCCTCTGCCTTGACAACCAAAAAATGCAGCAAATAAACAAGTGCTCCCCGTCCCCCTCTGTCAGTTCCTATTGTTCCAAAAGCCAATCTCCAAGTTTCTAAGACTAGTGTACCTTTTGTTAAACCTATTATTGAAGTTACCACGTCCACTTTACAAAATTGTTTCCAAGCTTTTGACATCATTGATCATGCCAAGAAAATAAAGATCCAAATGCCAAAAGCTGAATACCTCAAAGTGAACCCTGACCAATTTGAAAGACTTGTCAAATTCATAAAGGATAAAGAATTACTCCAAGTAAGGATTCATCTCCTGATATTCCTGCTGCCCCAAAGCCCAAGACACCATAAAATAACCTTGTTTCTACTCCTCCAGCTTCCTTTGGACGTATTGATCCATTCTTTATTTCTTTACTTGTTAATGGCTTTAAGTTAAGCAATTGTGTCATAGATTCTGGTGCATCAGACAATGTGATGCCAACCAAGGTAGCTACTGTCTTGGGTTTGGACCTAACAAAAACTTTTAGCTGTTGTTTTTCCATGGAGAACAAGCAAGTACCTCTAATTGGACAAATCAAAGATGCACAATATGCATTTGCTGCATATCCTGAAAAGAAGATCAAGATGATAGTTCTAGTAGCTGATGAGCTAGCATCTTATGGAATTCTCCTTGGATGTAATTTCTATAAAGATGTTGGAGGTGAGCTGAACATGTCCATGTCTGAAGCCAAGATACTTGTGAAAGGCGTAATGCAAAAATGATTCCTGAAAGGGAGTTGAAATTCCCAGTAACACAATTTGATGATCTAAGGGCTCAAATTCTGTTTGAGTCTTTAGGTGTTGGAACATATTATTTGCAAATAGAAGAAGTTGTTGAATCTTCAACAAGACATGAGTTGGAGAATGTTGATTCTTTTTCAACAGATGAGTCATCATCAAATAATTTGTCAATCTCAAATCATGAAGCTTTACTGGATGATGCAGCTACAAATTTTAATATTGTCGGTCTTGGCAATCCAAATGGTGTTTAGCTATTTGAGTTCAATGGCAGTTGTTCTTCCACCGGTTCTAGAGCTAGAATTTTTTTTATTTCCTCCAAAGGAATTTTTTTTCCTTTCTCTTTCAAATTACAGTTTGATAACACTAATAACATTGCTGAATATGAAGCTTTGTTATTAGGAATGCAAGTTGCACGTAAGAAAGGTATCAAGAATCTTCATGCACAAGGTGATGCCAAGTTGATAGTTTATCAGGTAAGGAATTTGTATCAAACAAAAAATGACAGACTAAGGCATTATCACAATATTGTTTGGGATTGTATTGAAGAATTTGATGCTTTTGATATTTCTGTAGTTCCAAGGGAATACAATGACATAGCTGATTCTTTAGCAGTTTCAGCCACACTCTTGATACTGCATAAATATTTTCATGGTTCTACCTATACCATTGAGTTGGTCTTTCGCCCAAGTGTTCTTGACAATTCATATAACTAAAATATTTTTAATGATGATAATCAAATTGTTGCCTTTTTGGAGAAGGGAATTTTTTTTGATGAATTGTATTTTGAAGGAACTGATTCTCCACATCAAGAATCTATTTCTAATATGCATCCAGTTACAAGCGAAGAGTTCCTACAACTCAAAGGGAATAAAATTCCTAAGGGGTTGGTATCCCTTGAGAAACTTTTTGATAAGCATGATCAATATGTCAAGAAACAAATCTTAGATTATGACTCATCTAATGAGGCTGAACAAATTATCTTAGGAACTGAAGCAAATCCTAAGATGGTAAACATTGGTAAGTGTTGTACAATTGAAGAAAGAAAGTAGTTTGCTAAGTTGTTACAAGAATATATGGATTTCTTGGCATATTCATATGAAGATCTAAAATCTTTCTGACCAAAGGAGGTGCAACATGATATTCCAGTTAAGATTGAAGCATTTTCTTATAAACAAAAGCAAAGGCAATATAACCCAATTTTTTTTGGAATGATCCTTGAGGAGTTTCAAAAGATGTTGAATGCTCGAATTATATTCCCTATTCATCATTCAAGATGGATAGCAAATATTGTTCCCGTTCGTAGAAAGAATGGTGTGATCAGTATTTGTGTGGATTTCTGAAATCTAAATCAACTGTCGCTCAAGGATAATTATCCTCTTTGAGTAATTGATCAGGTTCTTCAAACCGTGACCAGATCCGAAATGCTCTCCATGCTGGATGGTTTTTCTGGTTACAACTAGATTGTAGTCAATTCAAGTGATCAACACAAGATGACCTTTACAATTCCATGGGGTACCTTTGCATATCACATAATGCCTTTTGGTCTTATCAATGCTGGTACCACATTTCAATGAGCTATAGACTTGGATTTTCGTGATGTGCTAGGTAAGTTCATTGTGGTATATCTTGATGATCTTACTATTTTTTCTAAAACAAGTCATGAAATTTTTTATCATCTGATGCAAATCCTAGAGAGATGCTGATGACATGGTATTTCCTTGAATCCCAAGAAGTCAATTTTTGGGATTACAAAAGGTAAGCTCCTTAGTTATGTGGTGTCCACAAAAGGTATCAGGATTGACTCAAAAAGAGTCAAAAGTATAAAATCACTTACTTTTCCATCAAGTAAGAAAGTTGTTCATTCTTTCTTTGGAAAGGTGATTTTTCTGCGAAGATTCCTTCCACATTTTGTACAAAAGACTCGTCATATTTGTTAATATGATGAAAGGTACTACTAATTTTCATTGGATGACATAAGGAAAAGCTATGTTCGATGATATCAAAGAGGCTATTGCTCATGCACCAGTGTTAGTCTACCCAGACTACACGAAGGAATTCTTCATGTATAGTTATGCTTCTAAGCATACATTTTCAACAATTTTGGTGCAAAAGAATAGTGAGGGTTTTGAATCCCCAATTGCATTCATGAGTTGTCCTCTAAAAAATTATGAACTGAAATATTCCCAAATGGAAAAAATGCTTTTTTTGTGGTTAAGGCAATAAAGCATTTTTGGTTTTACATCCTTAACAACCATGTAAAGTCTTGGTTCCAGATTCAACTATTAAGTCTATCTTGACACAACAGGAGTTTGGGACAAAAAGAGGCAATTGGATTGCCAAGATTCAAGAATACAACATGGACATCAAGCCTACCCAACTAATACATGGGCGAGGTTTGTGTCAGCTCATTGCTGAAAATAATCCTTATGGAGAAGTTTTAGAGACTAAAGAGGTAGATCCAAATGAACTTCCAATAGTGTTATTCATCAGTACTACTGATGAGTGGTATTCCAACATTGCCTGTTTTATCACTTATGGGGAATGTCCTGATCATTTGACTCCAAAAGAGAAAAGAACCATCAAATTGAAGTCAACAAATTTTGTCTTATGGGACAATGGTTTGTACAAGCGTGCATTGGATGGAAATTTCTTGTGTTGTGTTGATGAAGAACAACAGGAAAAATTGTTGAAGTCATATCATGAATTAGCATACATGGACACTTTTTAGCACTAGTTACCTCCCACAAGATTCTGAGAGCAAAGTATTACTGGCCTACACTTTTCCAAGATGTGTACTCTTGGGTGTGTAAATGCTAGCTATGTCAACAATTCGTAGGTAGACCAAAGTTGGCAGCTTTACCTTTGAAACCGATTGTCATCGAAGAACCCTTTTAGCAGTGGGGAATTGATTTCATCGGTGCAGTAAATCCACCTTCAAGTATGGGACACACCTATGTCCTAACTGCAACCGACTACTTCACCAAGTGGGATTTCGGTTAAGCATGCTACTTCTGAAGCTGTATGTAGTTTCTTGAAGGAAAACGTCATTTCCAGGTTCAGTGTGCCGAACAAAATTGTTGTTGACAATGCTTCTGCTTTCTCATCAAGCGAGATAACTGAGTTTTGTTTTGAGCATAGCATAACATTGTCTCATTCATCTGACTATTACCTGCAAGATAATGGCTAGGATGAATCTAGCAATAAAAACTTGGTGACTATAATCCATAAGCTTGTAGATGAGAATCAACATTTGTGGCACAAAGCTTTGTATGATGCTTTGTGGGCATATAGGATAACTCCAAAGCGTGCAATTAGAATTATCCTTTTCAACTCTTGTATGGGTTGAATGTTGAAATTCCAATCACATTAGAACTTCGCACTCTCAAATTGGCTAAGGCCATTGAAGATGAGACTTTTGATAGTTTAGTTGATAAGTGGATAATGTATCTCTCCAAATTGGAGGAAAAATGAGTTTAGGTGGCCAATCGTATAACAAAGCATCAAGAACAAGTTAAAAATATTTTTGACAAGAAAGCCAAGTCTCATGAATTTCAAGTTGGTGATCTTGTTCTCTTGTGGGACAAGCGAAGAGAGCCAAAAGGTATGCATGGAAAGTTTGATTCACTATGGACGGGGCTTTTCAAAATTCATCAGTTACATGGGGAAAATAGCTTTCTCTTGGAATATGAAGATGGGACACTATTTTCTCTTCCTTATAGTGGGAAACATCTAAAGCTCTTTACATAGGGAGGTAAAAAAGATGTTCAATGTAAATATTTTATAGTCCTTGCGTCTTTTTGTTTTCTAAGTCTTTTTGAGTCCTTTTATTTTTTGTCACCTGACTCTATTCCCAATGGATGGATAAAGGCACTTGGAACCTAGAGTTCTTCTCCCTTCAATCATTTCTAAGAATGACTGAAGGAAGCTCCCCAACTGGAGCTGGCTATTATCCTCGAATCTAGCAACGTTCCATTCATGGGATAACCCCCTACGAAACTCATTTGTTTCGTAGTTTCGTGTACTTCAAGCACACAAAACAAGGAAAATTTTGATTCATCTTGATGCATAGTCCAAAACCTCAAATAGTCCGTTTGAGTGTTTCCCCTCATTCATCTTTCAAAGACCTTCGAAACGAATAGTTTTTTCAACCCCCACTCCTTGGGAGTTAGTCAAATTTTCATTCATGTTGGAGCACTAATTTTTAGCACTCCTACATGAGCCTTATGTTTGAAAAAACATCTCCAAGTGTTGGAGTGGTGAAAATCACCGCTCCTACACTTTACACTCAACCCTTAAATGCATAAGTGGTGAAAATCACTGCTAGTGCATTTTTCCTTTTGACAAGTCTTTTACATGCACGAGCGGTGATTTTCATCGCTAGTGCATTTTCCCTCAATGTACTCTGTCATTAATGCAACTTGAGTTGCATGAATGAACTTTTTCTAATGACTTAATAAATTTGTTTTAGGTTATCTATCCTCATTATAATTCACCATTCTCTCTTCCTCCACGTGCTAATAATTTCCCAACCTCTAGTGGATATGCTTTTGAAGATTTTTCAAGCATCTAAACTAGGGTTTTGCATTTTGACAGGTGCATTTTTATCTTTCTTCTTCGTCACGGTTTTTCCTTCTCTTTGCTTTCGAAACTTTGATTATTTTACAGGCCTTGCTCATACATTATCTCTATTAGGGTTTGTGGAGTTTATTTTTCATTTCTCTATTTATTTTAATAAACCCTGCTCATTGTGTTTCCTCTGTTAGGGTTAGTTTTTGCTTTGAAAAAGTGCCCTGCCTTTCTTTGTATCATTGTTTTGCACATTGCTCTGGGTATGTTTTTCCCCACACGTTTTACTTATCTTTGCACATATTTTTGTGATGCTTTTCCACCAAGTTTTCCCATACTGTCGAAGTGGTTAAAATTTTAGTTCTAGCAAATCAAAATGATGAAGCTTCAACGTTTTCATATCATCATTCTTCTCACATGTTCGAGCGGGATTTTTCACCACTCAAACATTGTTAGATCTTCACCCACTTGTCAAAGTGGTGAAAATACCCGCTATTACACCAAATTTTTTCTCTAACTTTGAGATGTAGAACCAGTGAAAATCACCGCTCCTACATGGAGTGTCTTTCCTCTCAAATGTTGAAGTGGTGAAAAAGTCCGCTTGTACACATTGACCTACATCAAGAAGGAAATGCTCGAGCAGTGTTTTTTAGCGCTCAAGCATGAAGTAATCCTTCCCACATATACACTAGCGCTAATTTTTAGTGCCCCAACACTTTTACTTCCCAAAGTGCTGAACGCATTTAGGAGCATTGTTTTTCAGCGCTACCACATGCAAACTAACTTCTCAAGATGTAGGAGTGCTCATTTTCAACGCTCCTACAAAAAAAATAGTTTTTTACTATAACACTAAACAATCACTCCATTTGATCTTTGAACCTCATTTCATCGCAAATGCTCTATTTTCTGTACTCCATAGATCATTTGCACTTGCTCCAAATTGCCTGCTTGCTTCATGCTTTCCAACAACACATTTTCTCCTAACATTTGCTAATCCATTATTCTTGCAGTTCCTCTCAAGCTCATTAGGTGATCCCTTAAGGTGACATTCCTTGATCTTTGGTATTTTTAGATGACAACCAAAAAGCCTTCATCATCTTTTAAGAAGGAGGAAAAAATGAAGTACAAATATCAAGGTGTGTTTCCACCTACTGTTGTGCTCTCACAGGTGGATGAAATCAAAGATACAAAAAATGGTCATCAAGACATGGAAGACTTTGTGAAAAGAACTAAGAAGAAACCATTAGAGGAAGATTTTAGATCTATTGTTCATAGTAACTTTCATTTGGTATCTACATTCCCAATTGTTGCTCATAACACAAAGTTTGTTCTCCAAGTTGCATCTCATTACATCCAAGAAGATAGAAGTGTGAGAGATTCCTCAAGACAAATCATGATGAGATTAGATCCTAAATTCTTTGATATTGTTTTCTGGGTTCCACACATGGAACAATATACAAAATTCTCAATTCAACAAGCACAAGAGGTCTATGATAAGGACCCAAATAAAGCTAAAATATTGATTAATACTCAATGGTTGAAATCTCCAAGGCCTACTATCTCAAGATGGCCTAAAGGGCTTCCTTAAAGTGATTTCAAAGAGGATGTTAGGGATATGATTACTCTCCTGAGTAGGGTGAAAGGCTTGCCTGAATCATGCAATTTCCAATATTGGATGTATGAGTACATCTGTATCATCAGGAGAAGGAAAGCACATATAGATTGGGGGAGTCAAATAAGTGATGAAATTCATGAACAATTGATGAATGTGCCAACCACTTTGAAATTGTACATGACTTCCTATTTGGTATATGCTGCTGCAATTATGAGGCAATTTCCAGGGTTGTCTACAAAAGGAAACAGGTATGTTGTACCAGTGTATGATTTCTATTATTAGTTGAAATTAAGAGAAAGTCTTAAACATTTCAGAAGAGTCACATATGCTTTCTTTGCATCCCTATTGTTCACTATTGATATGACTCTTGAAAAGAAAAGAGTATCAGATGAAGCCTACAAAGTTGTTAGTAAGGTAGGATGTATCTTTTTGCAATTTCAAACCTTTAGATATTTGAGAGTAGCCTGTTATTCTGGGTGTCCATATATGTTACCTAGATATCCCTCAGAAAAGTGGATACTAATGGAGCTATGTAGACAATTGATCTCAGTCCATAAGGAACATCAAAGAATTCACAAGCCAGGTTTCAAGTCTCCACTGACTATTGGGAGATACACTATTCATAGTGTACAAAAAGCAAAGTCAATTGCCACAGAAATGCAAATCATGACTGTAAGGACATATAAATATAGATTTGACTTTGACTATCGAGATGTGAATAGGAAACTAAAGAATGATCATCAACATGTCTACCGATTTGAAGATATATGGGTAGACTGAAGAGATGAAGAAGACATTTGTAGAATGGATTTTTGCAAATTGACAGTAGAGCAGATCAAGGATCTTGGTGTAGCTAATATTCTAGAGGATTTCAAAGATCCCGGTGACATCATGAATTCTGCTTATGAATAGGATGAAATTTCTAGGAAGCCTTTACCTCCAATACAATGGTCTAAGAGAGAAATTGTTTCTATTAGAGAAATACTTGCCCCTATTGTATATAACACAACTGAATGGTTGCACAAGAATGGAATTCAAATGAAATATTTTAGGATAAAATGAGAAGGAGAAACATCGGGAGTAGAAACTAGTCAACGGCAAGAGATCCGCACAAAAAAAAAGCATGCAAAAACTCCCTCTTCTTCTCAAAGAGGTCCTAAGGTCAAGTTTAATTTTGGTAAAAGTGCAACAAAAATAGTTGAAGAAGAGGAGGCCACAAAATCAGAACAACCACATGTAGAAGGAAAGGAGCTTGCTTATGAGGAACAATCATCCGAAGAAGAAGAAGAGAATGAAGGTGAAGAATCAGAAGAATCTGATGAGGAGAAATCTGTAGAAGATGAAGGTGAAGATGAAGGTAATGAAGAGGAACTTAGGCATGATGATGAACAACCTCTATCTCCCCATGAGAATATTTTTGAAGATCTTCCCTGAACATCATCACCTATTACTTCAAATATCCCTCCTACCCCCTCAAATCCTACCACTCCTCCACCTCCTCTTCCTACCTCACCTCCTCCTACAACAACCATACATGCAGTGGAAGTTTCCATCCCCCCTTTAGTATCAACGGTTCTTACCACTCCCCCTACAGTTTGAAACTTACAAACTGTTGATGTCTCTTTGAGTTATCCCTCATCCATTCCTAGTTTGTCATCTCCATCATTTGATATCTCTTCTGAGGCTGAATTTCACAAGTTCAAATGAGTCTTTGCAGGATCCACTGGAGCTATCATGACCGATACTACCCCAATTGTTACAATATCAACCATTCCTACAGAAGTGGCCGCAACACAGGAATTGACTGTAAGTCAAGAAGAATATACTTCATCTCTTCCACATTGGCTAATATCACAAGTGTCAAAGCACAAGAAACAAATGATCTCCCCAGATGAGCTTGAACTTGAAGAGATAGTTCCTCCAAAATCCAAGGGAAAGAAGAAGGCTAAAGTTCACTCAAGGCTTCATATTGACAAATCAGGTCTCAAGTTTGTCGATACTGGTTTACCCCCACATGAGGAAGGGGATGTAAACATGGAAGATTACACTGTCACAAGAGTTCAACTTGGAAAGGTTACAAATGCTAGTGCAAAAGAAGATGCACAAGTGGTCTTGAATGCATTGTTAGGAAGGATTGATAAGATGGAGCAGGCCATAAACATGTACAAGGATAAAGTTGAGTGTTATACATCAGTTTTAAGGAAGATTGCAGGCTCTTTAGAGAATGTGCAACCTATGGCCATTGCGAACATCGAGGAACCAACAGTGTAGAAGTTGGATAAGTTTTTCTCCAAGGGTAAGGTGTTTTATGATTTCATTGATGAGATAATAGAACATGGCTCACAACTCATAGTTGTTGCAGATGAAAAGACTGCTCAAGGATCCAAGTTGAAATTAGAGCTTGAGAAAGAAGAAAACACACTTTTCGAAGAGCATAAAGAAATGGAAAGATTTCTTTCATTTTGGTCACAAATGAAAGAGGAAAAGATAAGTAAATTAGTGGAAATTGGGGTGATCCCTGACAGAGAGAAGTATTTGGATATAAGAGAATCTCTTAAGATCCGCATACAAGTGATCAAATCCCTCATCGAGGATGTTAAGCAAGTACAAGAAGATGTAAAAGGACATCATGGTGAATGGGACTGAGGAGTTACCAGGTAAGCTCCTTGATGATAATCATACTTTCCTCCCGATTAGTAAGATTGCTCAAATATTCAAGGAAGCTATCATGAAGCAAGTGGAAGATGAAGGTTTTTCAAAGACTTCCATGCACGCCATATGTGATGTACGAATTTATCTTTACTATCTCAAGATGCATCTAGATAGATGCAAGAAATTTTTCTCATCTGCAAGGAGATCAATCACAAGAGTTCATACCATTGTGGATTATACAGTTGGTCCAGATGATGCATTCATACTAGAGACAAAGAAGAAATATGAAGACTTCTGCGCCCATTGCAAGGAACCATAAAGACTTCTTGTATCTCCAGTGTTAGATAGTTTTATGCTTTCATTTTTGCATTTTGTAAATAGGTTTCGATGTCTTACATGTCATTTCGAAAGATGTAATTACATGTAAAAACATAGACGTTTTCCTATAATGGTGGACAAATTTTTTTTAATAAGTCAACTTGTTAGGTGAGATTTTCCTAGATTTGCTCACCTAATTTTCCTAGATTTGCTCATCTAATTTTCCTATATTTACTCTCCTCTCTCATCTATAAATAAGAGGATTATTTTGTAATGAGGACCTTTTTTTATCTTTTGTAATGAAGTGCTGCTCATTTGAGAAGCAAAAACATGAAACTTTGTGTTCATCTTTGTGAATCTAAATTTGATCAATAAAGAAGTGAAGTTGCATAACAAACTTTGTTTTGGGAATAAATTATCTTATGGCTTGATTGAATTGGTAGTGATTAGTAATTGAGATATGAAGGGATTTGATTAAATCTGTGTAAACTTTGAGTTACACTCTTTACTTGAATTTGTGATATTGATTGAATACTATTGATGAATTCTCTATAAGACTTTGTGCTTATATTTATTCATGCTGTTTGTGGATCTATCGTGGAGTATATAGAAGACTTTGTGCTTCTCATACAACGTTGGTTACTATCTTTAGGAATTCATTGTTGGAAGCTACAAAATGACTTTGTGCCTTCGTGAGCTTTTCTTATTTTATCATTTATTGTTATCATGCTGGTATTCCTAGGATTTTCTTTGACAAGATAGGAATATTGGAATTATTGAGCACTTTTGTTTTTAGTTTGAAGTTGTATCAAATTAGGAACTTAAAATCGTAAAGCATTGTAAAACATATTCTCTGAAAAAAGAGAGAATCATGAATGTGACACACCCCCTTATCTCAGTTGTAGTGTACATTATTGTGAATACTTAATTAGTTTTACTTAGTTTCAATAAGTAGTAAGAAGGGCGCCTCCCCTTTATGAGAGGAGAGATTGTATCTCACACAACTTTGGTTGAAATTAAGGTTTTTGTAATCTTTTAAAAAGGGATTACATAAATTTCACCCAACACAGAGCTACATTTTAATAGTTAGTTCTATTAGTTTTCAGATCTATCTTCTATAACACATAATTTGAATGAAATAAGGAGAAAAAGGTGCAAGTTTATCAATCCTTTTTTTATCACCTCACACACCATATTTTTCTATGTCTCATTATGGTGAAACTGATCTTTTGAGAATTGTAATTATTTGATTTTGAAGTCCTTTTTCATCCTAGATTTAGATCTTGCATTCATTTGCATCTCTTTGCATTGAATTAGGTCTCATTTAGGGTGTCTAGTTTGCATTCAAATTTGCATTGCATCTAGGGTTTTTAAGATTCCATTGTTTGCATTCTTTAAATTTGAAAAACACAAAAATCAATCATCTTGCATATCATTTACATTATATTAACTTACATTTGAAAATTGAAACAAAATTGCATATCAAATTAGGTGTGGTGTTCTAGGTTAGCATTATATCACATTTTGCACTTACATTTCACATTGAATTTCACATAAAATCAAACTAAAACTTACTGTAACAAACCAAAATCTGAAAACCACTAAAAATCACTTAAATCTATAAAAGTTTCTTTCAAAACCCTCATCTAGAACCCATTTTCCATAGGGTGAATGAGTCCTTGATCATGTCATCATCTTATTTCCTAAGCATTACAATATTCATTTCTGCATTTCTATTTGTTGCTTTTAGATTTCTATTACTGTTTGTAGAGTTTCTGTTTCATTGATTTCATCATATTTAACTTAATTTGGTAAATTTAGGGTATTGTGTGATTTCAAAATTGCATTTACAAGACTTCATTTTCAGGTTTTTGCATAGTGTAATCAGAAAATTACCTTGTTTAGAATCTGAAAATTGCATTTACAAATTGCATTCTAGGTCATTGCATTGCACTTTACCCTCTTTCCATTTTGGGTTTGTACACTAAGTTTGTGAAACTTGTATGAGATTTACAACTTGGTGTCCTATTAGCAATACTATTTTGAGATGTAGCTCGAGACTCATGTCATCTTGTGATAGACCATTCACCGAGGATCTTGGGTTTTCTAACTCTCTTTCTAATAATGTTGATAATCAACCCCTATGGATCATAGCATGCATACTTCATTTCCCACGAATTCCCTTCCTACAACCAATGTGCATGATGTTAAAAAAACCATCCCTACCACGACTAGTTCTACTCAAGCTTTGGGGTATACCGAAAGCCAAGGTGGAAATTAAATTCCTCCTTCTACAATACCCATTTCAATTCCTACATACACTAGTACTCAAGTTACCACAACCATTTAGCCTACTAGCAATGTCAACACTTCCATCCTCCCTCACAAATTTATAATTCACTTGCCCTCCGCATACATACACCACTCCACCTTATTCCCCTCCATATTACAATACCAACAATGATGCCATCATTAACACATTTTTGCAAAACATGTTAGCCCTTCAACAACAAATTGCCACCCTAAATCAAAACAACAATGTTCAACCTTCACAATACATCAAAACCAACCCATTATCCCTAGAGATATTGAGAACAAAAATGCCACAAGGTATAGAAGTTCCTAGATTTGAGAAATATTGTGGGAAAGGAGATCCTGTTAGCCATGTTTCCACTTATACAACCCTATGTAGTGACTTCATCTTTGAAGATAAACTGTTGGCTAAACTATTCCTTAGGTCATTGAAGGATACTGCTTTAGGGTGGTTTTTCTCCTTACCGAATAATTCAATTGGTTCATTCAATGAGCTTATTGATGCCTTTTACAACCAATTCCACATTCACATGGGTCCCAAGATGACCCTAGATGATTTAATGACATGTAAGAAAAAGGATGATGAAAAAGTTACTGATTTCATAGCGAGATATCAAATGCTTTATTCACAAATAAATATTAAGATTCCTGATGCTGACTTTCAATGAATTTTTATTTCCAATTTACAAAATAAAATCTGAGCCAAACTCGAGATGTTGAAATTCCCATCCTTCACATAGCTATGTACAACCCTTCATGATTATCAAGATTCAGCTTATAGTTGTGATGTGAAAAACCCCCTAGTTGTCCTAAAAAGTCTGAATCCACACTTCAACATAGTTACCAACCTTACAAGAAACAAAATAGGGGAAATTTATAACTTAATTCCCCTCAACCAAGTCAACAAGTTGTTGATAATCAAGTGGCTGCCATAAAGATGAAAAATCCTTTTTGCTTTGGGGATAGGAATAAAAAATTCACCCCTCTATCCGATAGCCTTCATAATATCATGTTGCATCTCATGGAAAAGAATATGCTTTCCTTGCCTCCTGTCATAGCTCCTAATCCTAATAAACCATTACCATCAAACTATAGATCAAATGATTATTGCCATTACCACCAACAAAATGAACATGATACAAAATATTGTAAGTGTTTTAAACATCTTGTGCAAGACCTCATTGATTCTAATCATCTTCTAATTGGAGGTGTGAATGATCAAGGTAATAAGTCTGTAGCTCCTCCTAACCAAAACTTACAAATCTTTACCAATCCCATGCCGAAACACACTATTTCACTTGTCAAAGCTAGTGAAACAAAGAATGATGTGATGAATGTTGACACAGATGATGAAAGCACACAAGATGACAATAAGGAAGAAACGATTAGAATGGTGTCATTTATTGAAGCTAAACCTCATATGGGCCAAACCAAAATGCCCCTTGATATTGCTTTCTCACAAAATGACTTAATCAAACATGTACCCAATGGTCCTCTTTACATAGCTGGAAGAATCAATGACAAGCCTACTAATGGGATATTAATTGATCTCGTCTGTGTAGAGAATGTGATTACTGAAGAATTCCTATTTGTGCATGAAATTTATCAAGATACATATGAAAGACCGAAAGCATGGATCAAAACTATAAGAGAGTGTAAGACCCCAGGTCATAGAGGGCCAGGATGCGAGAGGCTTCCCTAACTTACCTCAACTAAGTGCAGTGTAAGAAAATGCAACGCGAGAGTGACGAGGACTGTGAGGCCTCTCAATCACTCTGCAAACTCGAAATGTAGGAAGGGGCTAGGCGAGCCGGTTTTTAGGTCCAACACTACGCCTCAGGAAGCTCTTTGTCCAAGGATGAAAGCACGGTCTTTGGACGATAGTGCAATGCGCTGGCGTCTCTAAAGGGCACTGGCATCCGTACGACCAGACAATAGTGAAGATGAGTTCAAACCTAGAAAAACTAGCTAACAACCCAGCTAACTAACTAAAGGGCCAAAATGATGTGATTAAGTAAATGAAATATTCTCTAATATTATAAAGTAGAAATGCAAGAGTGAAAAGGGAAAGAAGGATCTCATCGAGGAACTTGTTTGCCAGCTGATTCCTCGAAAGGCACATACTCCTACACACAGAAAAAGAGGAAAATTTTGGGTGGCTGTATAGGGGCCTATCTCAGTTAGACCTCCATTTAGGTGTTTCCACCTCCACGGACAACCAAGTGATAGAGAAGAGGAGAGGAGAAGGAATCTTACCACCTCCACCAAGAGCACTCAAGGCTACTTGGGAGAGAATATGAGAGTACTCGAGCCTCTGCTACAATGGTGTGGTCCCAAACTTGCTCTACCAAAGTGATGGAGTGTTGCTTTGGTTGCAATAGAATGCTTGGAATGTTGTTTGAAGCTTGAAAAGAGTGTGTTGAATCTTGTGGAGTGTAGAAGATGAAATGCTTGTTCAAGGAGTGAATTTGAAGAAGGGATGGAGAAAAATGGCCATATTCAGGTCGATCGGTTGAAGGGGGCATTACAACTTGACTCCCAATGAGAAGTGTAACACCTCTGTAGGTTTAGCCGTAGGAATATGCTAGGGACGTAAGTGTGCCGCGCAAATGTTTGTGCGCCGCATGGGCATCCCTGACAAAAATTCCTCCACTGACGCTCAAAACAAGCACCAAGTGTGATGCAAGCAACAAGCTTAGGTGGAATTAAGCCTCTGAACTTGGTTTTCTAAGGTGGATAAAGGAAAAAAGGGGATTTGCACATGGGGTGCAAATTTACTCCTAAACATTTTTCCCCCACTTTAGCGAGCACGAAACTGATGAGTGCTCAGTAAAGCAGATCAAGAAAGAGTAGGGTTAGAAATGTATACCTGAACCATCAAGGAAACAGACCGTGATCTAGTGAACCTAAAGGTACAGGGAGGCAAAGGACTCCATAGCTGCTCGAAACTATGAAGTTGGAAAAACAAAGCGACTTATAGGCCCACAAACCTGTAAGGAGGCAATCCCCAAGATCTCTCACATGAAGGAAGCTGCGTTAAGTAAGT
Organism: Sequoia sempervirens; assembly: GCA_007258455.2. Lineage (NCBI taxonomy): Eukaryota > Viridiplantae > Streptophyta > Pinopsida > Cupressales > Cupressaceae > Sequoia > Sequoia sempervirens. The sequence goes on from VDFB02271354.1 coordinate 134,775, forward strand.
GCCTTACAGGCCTACATACCTGCAAGGAAGGTATCCCCCAAAAACTCTAGCATGGAGGAAAC
>VDFB02271356.1:0-14880 GCA_007258455.2 Sequoia sempervirens
ATGCAAGTTACTTTTGGCTTTGTGTGGATTTTTTACATGTTTTGTTGTGCCTGGTAGAATAATGAATAATATGATGACGTTTTGGTGTGGAGATAAATGAAAATGTTTATTTAATTTATGAAAAGATGGATAGTATTGAATATATTTTATTTTGAAAATGAAGCAAAATAGAGTAGAAGCATTTTAATTAATGTAATGCATTTCTTTATTTATATTTTAATATGATACTAATTCAATTATTGTTATGTGCCTGAGTGCACTTGAGTTGCAGGAAGTTGAAGACTAAGGGTGTGATTAAGGAGAGGTGATTAGCTTCTTGACAAGACAAAGCAGGAAGACCTCTCGATTACACACACACACTTACTATCATATAGATTGCATTTAGGAATGTCAATTTTGCTATTTTTTATTTTAAAATTATTTGCAAATTAAATAATAAATAGTAAATTAAATGAATGATGAAAAGAAATTATGATAAAATAAAGAATTAAATGTATATTATGCTTATTCATGCTACTCTTCTTTTATTTTGTGTTAAACTTTGAGTTTATTAGTTAAACATTAAGTTATAAGATATTTATTTTTATTGTTGAGTAAATATTTTCGAAATGGGATTTAGATGCAATTAAACTGAAAATTATTATTAATTTTAAAATGCATTTCAAGATTAGGGTAGGAAAATTGAAATGGAAAAAGAAATTTTAAATAGGGAAGTGAGTTCCCGAGAAGGTAACGGTTCTTGAAAATAATCTTGAAAAGAAGCTCTGCAATTTTGCTCTAATGGATGCCAAGCAAATGTTGAATCTTTTGGAATAGTATGTTGAGAATCAATCTTGGGTAGATAGTGGAAAGGTAGATAGCTGGAAAAACATCAGGAAAGAAGGAAGAATAAGAAGAAGCTTTCGAAGAGAAACCAGATTGAAAAGAGGCAAAAAGAAGAAGTTGATTGAAGAGCATCTTCAACCTCCAGCTGGAAGCGTAATTTTCAGGTTTTCCATTCTTTTTCACAAATCTTGTTGAAATATGAAAATATGTCTGAAGAATTTGAATGTAAAGTGTTTGAATTGTTTGCAAAAACTATAAAAAAACTGAGAAATATTTCATTCTTTGAGTGCATTGGAAGAATTTCAACAATTTCACTTCTTTTAGATTGGGGTTCTCCTCCTTTGTAACTTATGGTTTTTAAATTTTTTCTCTGGCTGCTCTTTCAGTACACAAGAATTATATATATATATACATAATTATAGATATATATAATTTCCCTATGCAAAGTTATGTTTATATATATATCCCACTCTTCTTTTTATTGTTTCTGGGGTAGTCAAATTGGAAAAGGCTGGTGCTGTTATTCTTTTAAAAAAATAAAAAATGAATTTTAATGACAGCATTATGAAGGCTGTAATCAATTTTAGTGTTGGGAATTTCATTTTTGTGAAGGGGGAGCTAGGTTCTCCCTACCCTGCTCCTCCCCTTATAAGGGAGGGGCGGCACCTGAGATAACGGCCTCCCCTCCAAAGTTTCTAGTCTTGTGGAAGCACTCCACAAGTAGCCCCCAAGAGGGGGTGTAAGCCCTGAATTTCTATTTTCCATTGCAAATTGGCGTTAGCTACTTTCAAATATGTGGGATTTCTGGTATTTGGATTGTGTGTGTATAAACATATGAGTCATCCTTAATGTCTTTTTATATATATATATATATGGTAGAATTATATATATATATAATATATACATATATATATATACACACAAGTATATATATATATACTCATACATATACATATACACAAACATATAGATTCAGATTGTTATAAATTATGTTTCTTCCCACAAAAATATTGTTCACTGACAATGGAATTGGATTACAGTAAATTTATATGAATAAAACATATTTAAATGTAGTATATTTACATATATATATATACATAGGATATATATATAAAGATATAAATACGCATACCTGGTAAAGAAATCATTGTATACCTACATAGAAAACATTACTTTTGGCATTGATATTATTCAGAAAGAAAAACACAACATTGCATTCATGATCCCTTATGTGTTATCCGAATGAGTCTATTATGCCTGTAAAGATGCATGTAAATATTATATTTGTATATATACAAACACAAACACAGCAGATGTATAAGTGAATCTGTATGATAAATTCTTACATTTCAAATTGAAACTCAGAAAACATAGAATAAATTCATACAAATAACTCTGTAATTAGTAGCAACTTGTTTTGTTTACAAATTTGGTTATCTTTTTCTCAAACTGTCTATTCTTTTGAATGTCAGTGTGTTATGTGAAACATCATGAAGCAGATCTAAACTTAGTGAACACACATTAGACTATGTTTAAAGCTAATTTTGAAACTTTTTAGCAAAAGTAGGATATTTAAAACACAATCAAAATTAGAGAGCTTTTCTTAAAAGAGTAATTTTCTCTTTGGCTGAAACTATCATAATTATTTGTTGTGGTCAAAACTAATTTAGGAAATAGAATTTGGCCTGAATATATTTTTCATTAAAACCCCACTTGAAATTGTACAAGAAAACCCCATTTATTAATTGCATGCATATAGCTATTTTGGCAATTCTTTGTGGAAACATTGGAAAATGATGAAACTTCTTTGAAATTAGAAATGTGAAAAATTGAAAGTGAACTTAGATGGAAATGCATTATTCACTGTAGTTTGAGAACTTCCGAGACAGGATGCCGAAGGTGGAACCCCAAAGACAGTAGTTTTACCTTTTCTAAAACTATCTTTTGTTTTATTTATGCTTGGCCAAACACTTGCACCATTGAAATAGATAGAATTAAAATCCTAGAACTAAATGAATATAGGTCTTTGCCACCTCCTGTTTGCAAGAAATATGTGATTCTCATGTTAGGAATGCATATAGGCATCAGGCTTGCATCGAGAGTTCCCTCCTGCGTTGTTGTTTCAGGTTGCTAGGCTCCTCGTGCAGGGCCGGGGATTTCTTCGAGTTAGGAAGAAACCCAGGGAAGTATTGTACTTCGTGGTTGGGCGGAAAAGGTTCCTTAATCACACTCTTGGCCCCAGCTTGCAAGAAGACCAGTGGTGTCACGGCGGTTGAGGTTCAGAGATTTATATGTTATAAATGTAATCTTGTATTATTTGGAATGGCTTGAAAATCCCACTTGTAAATGTAATTTTATTTGTAATTCAGTATTGTAACATTGAAATAGATGTATTGATAAGAAAGATTTGATGTAACATTGAAATAGATGTACTGATTGAAAGTTGGTGATGTAATTGAAAACTTGAGAAAATTTATGGAAACTCCTCAATATGCGAATGGCAATCATATATGTATCATTGCAATGATCCTTGTTAATAATTAAATTTATTTCTTTGCATACATGGAATGAGATTTATTCAGAATTTATCTTTTTAGCATTCATGGAAAGATCATGACATATGTATCTTTTACTTTTATTATCCTTGGAATGTATTAAGTTTGGTAAATTGTGTGGCTAAATGAACATCAATTTTGAGTTTTACAGAATTTTAGAGGAAGAGGATCATTTTCTGGGAGAGGACAGTCCCAAAGGTCTCAAGGAGAGACAAGTAATTCTCAAGAACAAACCTCATATTCAAGGGGCAGTTTTAGGGGAAGAAGATCAAATTTTAGGGGAAGATTTGGGCATAGAGGAGGATCAAGTGGCTTCATTGGAAAATTATATAAATGTAATAAATTTGTAGGCCACCAAGCATGGGAGCACCCTGAAGAACAACCATCTACTTCTTTTAGGAGTGAAAGGACAAATCAAGTAGCACAAGGTGGAGATGTTGAAAGAGTAAATTCTTCACCACAATCTACAGAACTAGAAGTTGGAGTCCTCGTTGATGAGAACAACCTTGATCAAAGTGACCATGGAGAAGGATCTGCCTCAAAGAAAATCACTCTTCAAGACCACTTGCAAATGGCAAGGTAAATGTTGTCAAGTTGTCATTGATTCTGGTAGTACTGATAACTTAGTTTCTATTGAAATGGTAGAAAAGTTAAAATTGAAAAGATTACCCCATGCCACTCCATATAAAGTCTCTTGGTTAAACAAAGGGAAACAAGTGTTAGTAAATGAGAAAAGTTGGGTATAATTCTAAATAGGGAAATATAAGGACAAATTTTTATGTGACATCATTCCCATGGATTTTTTCCATATGTTACTTGGTAGACCATGAAAATATGATAGAAAAGTAGTCCATGATGGTAGGAAGAACACTTATGTCACAGAGAAGGATGGGGTATCTTAAGCTCTTAGACCTTTGAAAGAGGAAAGCCAAGAACAAGTGGGATCTAGTGTGATGTTGGTAAGTGAGAAAGAGTTCATTAAAACCATGAAAGAGGAGGAAATGGGCTTTGAAATCATAACTAGACCTAGGACTATTGTGACAATAGTTAAGATGAATGAGTTGCCTTTGTAGATCAAATATTTTCTCAAGAAGCATGTTGATATAGTGGTAGATGAGATCCCAAAATAATTGCCTCCAATCAGGGATATAAGTCATCACATTGACTTCATACCATGGGCTATTTTGCCTAATAAAGTAGCCAACAAAATGACACCATAGTAGAATGAGGAGATCAACAAGCAGGTGCGAGAATTGCTTGATAAAGGGATAATAATAGAAATCCTCGGTCCTTGCGTGGTTCCCATTGTCCTAACACCCAAGAAGGGAGGTGAATGGAGGGTGTGCACTGATTCTAGAACCATAAATAAGATCACAACCAGGTATAGCTTCCCAATTCTGAGGATAGAAGATTTGATGGATTGCTTAAGTGGAGCAGGCTTCTTTTCCAAGATAGACCTTACAAGTGGGTATCACCAAATCAGGATTAGACAAGGTGATGAGTGGAAGACAACATTTGAAAAAAATCAAGGGCTCTATGAATGGCTTGTAATGCCTTTGGGTCTCTCCAATGCACCCAACACTTTCATGAGGCTCATGAATGAAGTGCTCAAGCCTTTTATTGGTAAGTTTGTAGTGGTTTATCTTGGTGACATTTTAGTTTTCAGTTCTAGTAAAGAAGAGAACTTAAATCATTTAGATTTGGTATTAAGAAGATTGAATGAGGGGAAACTAATGATTAATCTATAAAAGTGTGAGTTTCTAAAGATAGATCTGTTATACCTTGGGTTTCTTATCACAAAGGGAACATTGAAAATGGATCCTAGCAAAGTTGAAGAAATCTTGAATTGGCCTCCACCTAAGTCAGTTGCTGAGGTAAGAATTTTTCATCGATTAGCAAGATATTATAGGAAATTCATTAAGAGTTTAAGTCATGTGTGTGCACCCATAATAGACACCATTTAGGGAGATAGGAAAAGGAAGTTTGTTTGGACTGAGGAGGCTGAAAAAAGATTTAAGTATTTGAAGAAAAGGGTAGCAGAACAACTTATATTGGATTTACTAGTGTAACATGTCAACCGTTCACTGAAGTAATTTTCCTAAGTTTTCATTTTTTGAGTAAATAAACTATGTAACAAGCCATTACAATAAAAAAATTCTTTTCTTTATTGAGAACAAATGAACATGGATTCCATAACAATATACAACAAGGATTCCATTTCAATATAACAATTTCACAAATTACAATATTCCAAGAATGTGTACAAGTACATACATAGCTCAAGTGAGCTTCAAAGCAATAGATATAAATGGTTCAGGATCCGCCTTTCAAAACCTTAGTCTTATATTGCCTACTGAGGAGGAGAAGCATCACTCAAGCGCTTTTCCACCAACCAAGAACTCATATGCGGTCCCCCACACATCTATCATATGATAGATGGCCTTACCCTTCGATGAAGAGATTGGTGGAGTAACCTCGTATGACAACCAAACTAAGATTAGTGTTGTATATGACTAGAACTTGTAACCCTACAATCTAGAACTAGCATGCACTACATAGACATGGTGAACTGGCAGTGGAGCCAAAGGAAATCACACTACTTTGGCCAAAGTGTTCTCAATCAGTACTTTGAGTGATGGTATGAATTTATTCACTTACACTACTTAAGCTCATTTTGACTTAAGGTCGCTATAATCTATGCATAGGTAATCCCTACCATGGGAAATATTTAACCCCATAATTAAATTATCATTTATCTTACATACTCTAGGGTATTTCTACTCATAAAGTATATGTAAAAGTTCCCTCCCTTCAATGAAAAATAAATCCTAGGAGTAACCCACTAGCTATTAAATAACTTAGCTATGAGTAACCTTTAAGCTACCCTTGTTTAATCATATCTAGTATAATAATACCTATGACAAACAATTTCTCCTATCATGGAGTAATTACAAGCACTTCATAAAACAACATAAACAACTTCTATTTTCCTTTCAAAGTAAATGCTATATTTCCCTAATGCAAGTAATCTCAATAGATCAATAAAACACTCAAGAATCAATCTTTTATAAACAAATACAAATAAAGGAAGATTATCCTCATTCCTATAATACACTTTTCCAATTGACTGATTGTTGCACATCTTTCCAAAACAACAACTATCTTTGCTTTGATATCACAAGCAATGCCTCAATAAATGTTGGGAATATGATACCATTTAATTGCAATCCTAAACACATTTCATGTATCTCCTAAGTCCTTGGAAAGTGTTCCTCAACACTAGGATTAGAAAGAGATTAAATTTGAATGAAATGAGCATGTAAATTGAAATTTGTGATTATTCCTAAATGATAGGAACATGTAGAGACATCCAAGAAGAGATCCTAAAAGATAGGAGCACATGGGGTACCCACATGGAAGGTGGAACCCACCTTGCTTCAGTTAACTATTTGGAGGATTGATAACACTTCAATAATGCATTTTTTTGATCCTACAAATTAGGGATTCATATTTACATAAGTGGAGTGGCACTATCAGCTTAGTATCAGTTCAGTTTAGTTCAATTCAGTTCAGTTATCTTCAGTTACATGTAGTTATTTTGAGTTGAATGCTAGTTTACTTGAGTTTACTTGAGTTGGATCACTAATGACTTCAGTTGGATGATAGATAACAAGTGGTTACTTTTAGTTAAGTGGGGATGATCAATCATGCTTAATGTTTGCATGAATTGGTGGAGAGATATGTTTCAGTTAACTAAGATTGACTTGGGACCACCTTGGGTGCCCAAGTTGGCATCTTTTACTTAACACCTTTTCCATGAGAAGATATTTACAAGGCTCATTCAAGTGGGTCCATTCTTGGGCGCCAACTTTGAGGTGAAATTTGCAAGATATTTTCTTGACCAAAGTTTAGCTAAGTGTTCAGTTTGGGGTGCCTAAATTGAGGAAGACTTTGGTTTGACATCATATTACATTGTGGAACTCTACTTTCCCAATCTAGGCATTGATTTTTGTGAGGAGATTTATGCTCTTGTATTGTACAACTCTTATGAGTTTACATGCTCATTTATTATCTATGAATTGTAGAAAGTGTATGAGAGTTCCATGAGAGTTTATTGCAAGTTGTGAAGAAGGATTGTTGAAGGAAAGGAAACATATCAATCAAGGATTGATACAGTATTATTGTAATATTGTTCTAAGGTTAAATAATACAAGCACTATTGATCCTAGTGGAATTTTTTCCTGAAAGGGTTTCTCCACATATATGTTGTGTCACTTCTATCTTCTTGTCTCATTCTTCTACAAATCTTTTGACTCTTTCTACAATTGGTAAAATTGATCTAAACAGATTAATCATACACAAAGAATTGTGACAAAGAACAATTAATTAGATCTACGGTCTCATAGTTTTACAATTTTTAAGCTACAATATTACCTTCATTTCCAACATTTGGTATTAGAGATAATGGTTGGTTAGAGTTTGGGACACCTTTCTCTTAAAAGTTTGAAGATTTTTTGGCTCTAGTGGGAGCTTTTACTATTGTGTTATTACAGATTTGTAAAAGAAGTGTGTTACAATGAGTTCTACTTATCGTCTAGTTATTGAAAGATTCAATAAATCTAGTTATGAGATGTGGAAACTAAAAATGGAGGATCTCCTTGAAGAGAGAGATCAGTGGTTAGATGTTTGTAATGAGACAAAGCCATCTACAATGATGTCAGATAAGGATTGGGCTAAGCTTGATAAGAAGGAAAGAGGGACCATAAGGTTATGTCTTTTTGATGTTGTTCTCTTGAATGTTTCAGTTGAAGCTACCGCATATAAATTATGGAAGAGGATAGGTGATATCTATCAAACCAAAATTCTTACTAATAAGTTGTATCTGAAAAGACAGTTTATTCTTTAAAGATGAAAGATGGTGATTTTGTTGCACATCATTTAAATGATTTCAATTTGATTCTAATCCAATTAGCATATGTATATGCAAAGCTAGAAGATGAAGATAAATGCATTTTGTTACTTTGTCCTTTACCAGAGTCTTGGGAAAATCTAATTGTTGCTATCAATGGCAGTGGTGTAGATCCTAAGATGGACACTATAATTCCTACTCTCCTATCAGAGGAGATGAGGAGGAAGTCAAAACGGAATCCCAAGATTCCCTATTTGTAAGAGGTGGGCCTAATGAAAAGGAACCTAAGGGAGACAAGAAAGGAAAGGGTAAGTCCAAGGATGGTCTAAAACCCCTGGTAAGAGTAAGGTAAAGTGTTGGAACTGTGGGAAACCAGGACATGTAAAGAAGGATTGTAAGAACAAGAAAAATAGTTTTGATGCTTCTATAGAGAAATCCTCATATGACAGTAATGATGCATTGGTCATTTCATCTCATATTGTTAGTGATTACTCTTGGCTTATTGATTCAGGTTGCTCCTTGTAGACACGTAAATTATACTAATTGATCTCGTGCACCTGATCTTAATTTACTAACACCAATTCTACCTAAATCATCTCTCTGCTAACCATTTAATCAAATAATCTTTATTTGATTAAATTCATCATAATTCGTCTGTTAATTAAATAAATCAACTTTATTTGATTAAGTCATTATCTTCTATTAATTAAATAAATCATTTTATTTGATTAATCCTAATGTTCCTCTTTTAATTAAATAAATCCCTCTATTTGATTAAATCACATTTCTTCCTTTAATTGAATAAACTAACATTTATTTGATTAAATCTAACATCACCCCTTTTAATTAAATAAATCAAACTTTATTTAATTAAATCTAATATTCATTATTCGTCTCATTTGATTTAAATAAATCCAAAAGTCTAAGTCAAATTTCAAATCAAACTAATCTTTGTCTAAGTTAATTAAATCCTAATTAACTCTAACTCTAATCCATCAAATCCTCTAGATTTTGTAACTTGCACAAGTAAATCAATTTAATTGATTTATAAATTCTTCCATTTTCACTCAAAAGGGCATCTAATTGGGATATTCTCTCCATTTGAAATCTCCCTCCCAAAAGGACTTGTCCTCCAACATGGCATTTAAGCCTCTTACATGTCCTTTTCTTAAGCCAAGTGGCATTAATTCTTCTTCCATCTCTTCCTCCACAAGCCATCTTTCAAATTTCAAATTTCACCTAATTGCATTTATTTGCACATTGATCAAAATGTGTTATGCCTCTCTCCACTAGCATGTTGACAAGTGGCACAATGCCATTGGCTTATGTTTAGTCCCACATTCTTCATATCTTTCATTCCTCCATCCTTCTCTCCTATAAATGGAGGACTCTTCTACTAATTTGGGATACACAGCTTTATGCAAGATTACTATCTACAGATTTGGAGCAAGTTCATCATAATTTTATCAAAGTTTTCATAGTTTCTCATCAATCTTAGCTAGGTTATTGCAAATTTCATTAAGGACCACATTGTTCATCATCAAAGCTTGCAAGGAATTGGGAACGGGCTACTTTCCACATCAAAGTAGCACCAATTCCCATGGGATTGAGGCTTTGAATGTTTTGAGAAAGATTTAATAGCTTTTATTTGATGTTATTTGCTTTGTTTCATGTTCTTTTCATTTGAATGAATTGCATGGGGAATGATTGTTTTAGATGTGTTTGATGACTAACATTGTGTTGTTTGTCTATGTTTCAGTGGGTCTAGGGCTAGCATTCACATTTTGGTGCTAGAAGGAGGGCCAATCTTAAGAAATTAACATGTAATTCTGTTATTTTTTCAAATTTTTGTGTTTGCAGGAAACAACGACACTGCAAAAGATAAATAGCGACACTATCAGTCCAACGTCGCTATATAGAAACACTGCATTAGCTTCAAAGGGCGATGCTTCTATGATTTTTCTAAGGAATGGCCAGTCAAACTCCAAAGAGTGACACTTTGTGAAACAACGATGCAATCACAGTCTCTATTTTTCCACAGAGCGTTGTTGGTTTCACTAGAGCATTGCTGACCTGCTCCAAACAGTGACGCCTTTGTGGATTGCACCGTTGGGTGGGGTAAAAGTCATCCTACAAGTTATTTTTAACATGTTCTTTTTGTCTTTGATCAATTTGAACTTTTAACCTATTTTAGGTCTCTATTTTCTGTGGATTAACCAACTTTTGTAGGTTGAGGCAATCAAGAGGAAAAGGAGGAAGAAAGGAGAACATTTTTAATGGAATATTCTTTCTATTGTAACAAGTGTTTTTAAACACTTTGGAAACATTTATAATTCCATCCTAAGGATTTTGTCATATTCAGTTTTAGGACTCAATATATTTCATTTGGGTTTTAAAAAGAACAAAGGGATTAAAAAGAACTTTAGGAACTTACTATAGTTGGTTTTGGATTTTAAAAATTGAACAAGAAAACTTCATGCTTCATCTTGATGCTTAAAAAGAATCCATTATTGCTTTTGAAGTTAAAATGAGCATGTGTTTTTCATGTTTTGTAATCCTTTTTATACGTTAATATCATTTAAAAGGCATATGCACTTCCCTCATGCTTCATGATGATCTTGAGAATCAAATGTCGTTTGGTGATATTAAGTTTTATAAAATATTTCCTCCACACTTCAATTTGGGCTTCTTAAAATTGAGTAAAATCTTGCTAGTGTGAGTTAGGTATATTGCATGCGTTCTCTCTTTGTTCACACAAACAAAGATTGATCAAACAATGGATGTGCTTGCTCACTTCTGTTTACCTTTAGAGGGCCTACCTAAGACCAATTCAAAGGTGACTCCAATTGGTTTTTCACTTGGGCCAGTATACAAATGGATAAGACTAAACTATCAAGTCCTCATGGTATGTAGACCTTAGTTGTATAGTGTCTTTCAGAACGGGGTATTACCTTAAAAATTATAAGCACCCCTAGTAGGATCGATTAAAGCCTTTAGTGGCTTGCTAGACACTCGCAAGGTTCCATGTCCCTGATCACCCTGACTAAGAACCAATTTGTGTAGAATCCAAAATCCTTTTCTATTTGTTGGTGCAAGAGGTTAGACCTCTGAAGCTGCCCCACATTTTTGTGGTTCTTTGTAGAGATGAGAATTTTTTCATGGGAGATTCATGAGAACTGAAGCTTGGTTGACCCGAGAAGTGTGTGCCATGGAGGGGAGCCAGTGTGGTCAAGCTTCTAGTCATCCAATTTCAATAAGCGCAGCTAGATTTATCCAAGTGGGGATTCAACAAATATTGTCTCTTTCTATCCTAGGGTTGTGCATCTTTTTGGAATCAAAAAACTTTTCTTGGATCTAAAACATTGGAAAAAAAACATTAAACCCTGATGATCAAATTTCAAACCCTTTAGAGGGAGCAAATACCTTTGAAAAAATCCAAGTGCTATTACTTGCCCTAGGGATTCTATCCTTAGAGGCTTCTAAGTATTTGGATTTACATCTTAATTTTCTCTCACTAAAGTCAACATTAGGGAACTATTGCCTTGATTTCCTTGATTTCCACATAATGGACCTTGTGGGATAAAAATAAATTGGGACATTAGACATTTAGTTTGAAAAGCTAAGGCAAGAAAGTATTTGTGGTAAAAGGAACTCATTAAGAAAAGACAAGAAACAATTGAACCCCACACATGTGTTGTTCCAAATGATTTCCTGAAAGATAAAAATCTAAAAACCAAAGTCTAAAAGTCTTAGTCCAAGAGCTCTCAAGAAACGTTTGTCTATGCTTTAAAAATTTAGAGAGAGATTGGTCTTCAACTTTTACAAACGTGCATCAAATAATAATCCCAATTTATATTCTTTTTACTATTGTCAAAATCCAAGACTTTTTCAAAGGTTTGAGTATCTCACATAGGAAGTATAGCATGTTCTTCAACACCTAGGTCTTGTAAACAAAAGTCTCTCTAAGTTCACTTAGGATCAAAATCAACACTCTCATCCATCCCTCAAACATCAATCAAAATCCATCTCACAAACAACTCTTGGAAATATTGAAAAAATCCTTCATACTAGACTTTTGGCAAATCCTCTTGAATAAAATCAAAATCATCTTTTGTTTAACTAAGTGTGTTTGGATGCATCCTTCTTCATACACTTAGTTAGATTATCACCTTGTGGAAAAATTTATTCCAAGACAAAATCTAACCTCCTGGAGTTTATGAGTTCATTATCAAATCCAAAATCAAATCCAAACCAAATCAAAGTCAAAATCCAACATCAAAAATCCAAAATTCCTAAAGTCTAGTATCTCCTTCAAGGTTCGTAAGAGTTCAATCATTCACATCACCCATCTTTCATTTTATCATCACCACCCTTTGATCCTTAACATTTTAGACTTTCTTTTTTGTACCTAAAGTTTAGATCAATCCAAGGAGTTAGAGGTTCACCTCCCACATTCTTGAAAATTGATCCTTATTTTATGGTCCAAACTAGATCTGAACACAAGAAGAACATGGAAATGAACAAAGAAACGTCCACTTCAAGTGACTTGAGTCAAACTGCACCTAAAATGAATCCCATTGGGTCTAGCAATCCCACACTCAATCTTCCTCCACTTCCCCAAGATCCTCAAGAAGAAGGTTTCCAAGTGGAGGACATCACCAACAATGTCCTAGGAATGACTCAAGATGAAATCATTGAAATGGTCCAAAATCTTGAGACTCACAACATTGTCAATGCTATGATGAAACTTAGTCCTTCACAATACATGCTAGAATTGGCAAAAGAAGGGGCTAAACTCCCTTCTGATTTTAATGTAAGCACTATTGTGGAGAAACTTCTTAGGATTATACCACCGATCTCATTCACACCCTCCTTTCAAAGCATCACTCAAACTATCCCAAAAACCACATCATCCATTGCTCCAACTCAACCTATTGTCAATAAGGGAAGCTCATTACTTCATGCTCTTAAAAAAAATCCCCTTGTGAACAACCGAGACTTGGATGCAAACACCATCTTGGGTCAATCCGTTCCTCAAAATCTGAAACACCCATACATTTTTCTCATCTTTCATGACCCCAATGACCCCTCCTCTTTTCACGCAACACTGACATACCCTCTTAACACATAAGTCTCTCTCCCCATGACCTCACAAGGAGAAGGAGGACTATTTCGACAAGGGGGAATCTTTGATCCCTCATCATCATCATTTCCTCAAGGGAACACACCACCCATCTTCCCACCATTTCCACCTCTCCCACTAACATCCACACCACTCCTCGGTTTAGGGAAACCCCTTTTATCAACCAATCAACAAAATCAAAACAATCCCCCGATTGTAAATCAAACCATCGTACCAAATCCTCTAATCATGCCATCAATATCGCAACAATAGGTGGAAATAATCCAAACAACACAAGCAATCAACACATCATCTACAATACCCCAAAATGTGGTCTCCCAAGGACCTATCATATTAACCACACCATCCACCACACAAATCAATCCAACAACACCTCTCATCACAACATCTCAGACCATTTTGAATCCTCCACCACCCCCACAAAAACCAAACATAGAAAACCAATATAGCATCACACTGCAAGCTGCCCAACAATCCTATCAAAAGGAACTTCAACAATTTCAAAATCAACAAGCTACGCAAGCTGCAAAGCAAGCCACATAACAAGCACAACAAGCACAATAGGCTGCCCAAGCCCAAGCTTTGTTGCAACAACAATAGGTCGCCTAAGCTACCCAAGTTGCGCAAGAATCTCAAGCCACCCAAGCCACGCAAGAAACCCAACAACCTCAAGCTCAAGCACAATCCAATATCTAGCCAAGCAAGCTCAAGCGCAAGCACAATACCAAGCACAACATCAAGCAGCTCAGCAACAAGCATATCACTAAGCCCTGCAACTGTACCAAGTGCAACAAGAAGCAACCCAGCTATTATCCCAACAACAAGCATTGTTGGCACAACAACAACAAGGCCAACAACAAGCATTATTGGCACAACAACAACTAGACCAACAACAAGCATTGTTGTCACAACAACAATTGCAGGCATATCAACAAGCATTGATCGCATAGAAAAGATTGCAACAAACTCCCCCAAACATGCAAAACACCCCATCCATCACTAAAATGATCAAACCATCTCAAACATATTCACCCCACCCCCCGATCCACAAAACGATGTGATGACACAAATAAAATTACTTTCGCAATAGGTGTTAGATCTCCAATCTGGGAAAACAATGAAAATACCAAGCAATTTGCACCACTATCCATTTGACAGGAGCCTCACGATGATACCATTCCCAAAAGGGTTTGAAATCCCTAAATTTGAAAAATATCGTGGGACGAGAAACCCTGAAGAACACATTAGAGAATTCTAGGTACATTGCATGGAAGTTGCATACGATGACACATATCTAATGCGACTATTCCCTCGAATTTAAGCAGGACCAACAATGGAATGGTTCTCTTGCCTTCCTCCTGGAATCAAAAAGTTCCAAGAAATTGTGGATGCATTCATATAGAACTACACATTCAACATTGGCATGGATGTTATACTAGAGTAATTAT
>VDFB02271357.1:0-20168 GCA_007258455.2 Sequoia sempervirens
TAGCCTAGTAGACACGGTTCAAGATATCTACATAGGGTTGACATGTCAACTCAAAATGATTTTGATAATGGACCCTACACCAATTGGGAAGCAACAAACTCCACATATCAGCCTCTTCTCCCAATACTAGTCTATCCTGTTGCAAATTTTTGATTAGGACTTGTTGGTTAACTGTAGTCATCAGGTCATTCTATGCTAGAGGTAGTGGATCATCATAATGGAGTATAGAGAAAGTCCTAATTTCCTCCTTCTTATAGACTCCTATCTTATTTTTGAAATAGGCTACCTCGTTGGGAGTATCATATTCAGTAATCATATGCTTAAGCCTAGGCTCACTCTCAATTCTTATCTGTGTTGCAATCCCTTTCCAAGGTAGCCACATGTGTGAGAAGTCCAAGGACAAATATCCCCTAATACTTTTCATTAGGTCTCTACTTAAGAGCATACTATAGGTTTTTGAGATATCAGCAACTTGGATATCCATGTAAGTTTGGATCCTTGGGTCAGATCCAACCTGTACATGAATATTCTTAAGTTCTCCTACCACATTGAATTTCGTTTTATCCAATTGGATGACCTTTTTATTTTTCTAGAGTGGACTCAGACCTAACTTCCTCCAAATTGAAGATGGCATGGTGTTTCCTAATGCCCCAGAATCTAGTAAACAGTTGTGCAGATTCTTCCCAAAAATTCTTAAACTCAAAAGGAAAGGTGGGGTACCAGTCTTATCTTTATAGAAGGATGCATTCATCTTGTTTGTTGGAGTCACCTTACCTTTCCCTTTTGATCGATTTTCCTCCTCCAAGGCCTTTAACATAATTTCCCGTTGGGTAGGGAACCACTTCATAATGTCGAAGAATGAGAATGAAGTCTTTTTCCTCTGCATCTCTACAATGAAACCAGACTCTGAATCATTCTTTACCTGATATTTAGGAAAAGAAGGTGGGTCACCTTTATTTTGAGAGTCAAATGGACCCTTTGGTGGTGGCAGGTTATTATCCGCATTCTAATTTGGTGGGACCATGTTATTAGGAGTAAATGTGGTAAATTGCCCTCTATTCTAATTTCTGAGATGACCTCCCTTGGTTTGGAAGGCCTGGGCATTGTATACGTCTTCCACTATTCCATTCTCTTCCTGGTTGGGGAATGGAAGTTCTTCATCAAATATGTCATAAGCCATGGTAGTATCCATTGATCCACTAGATTTGTTGGATGCACCTTGAAATTGAGCATCATCTTGTGCAATTTCGACTACCTTTTCCATTTCTGGGCAATTAACCTCAGAATGAGCTGTAGTATCATGCAACCTACACCAATTCATCATAAAGTTGAGATCTATCACATTTGCAGTGTGTGGATTTTGATCACCCACCTGATAATTATGGGAAACTCCCCCATTATTAGGTCCAGTATTCCATGGTCTATTGTTGTTAGACCTTTGATTGTATCCCCTATTCTGATTTTGATAGTTTTAGATAGAGGAATTTTGGTTCTGGAAGTTCCTATTGGTGTTATAATTCTGGTTGGAGTAACCACCCTGATTAGAATACCCTCCCTGATTTTGAAAATTTTGGTTCTGGTTCTAAGGGGGGTTTTGTCTAAGTTGGGCCATATCATTAGACATTTGAGATAGAGTCTTCTTCAAAGTTTCCATCTCATTAGTCAGTTGGAGAGTTCTTTCACTTTCTGTAGTCTTTACTACAGATGGTTGACCAACATGATTTGATCCTTTGACCAACATGATTTGATCCTCCAGCTTGATTTTGGTAATTTTGTGTTTGTTGGAAGGAGTCCTGAGTACCATTAGTGAAGAATGGCAAGGGAGGTGGGGCTTGCAACTTAGACATGGGTACATATTTGGAATAATACATTCCTGGGACCATGTTGAACAAAGGAGTTGTGTTAGGCATCTGATATCCTATGGGAGGAAGAACTCCTCCCAAACTCCTCATTTGTAAGCTTATCTGTTGTTGCAATTTGATGGCTAGGTGATAAACTTTAGAAAATGAATCAATTTCATTAGCAGCATATGTCCTTTGAAAAAATAGGCCAATCAAAGGATCCACGACCATTAAATATGCTAGAATAGAAATATTCTCAGCTACCAAGTAAGGATCTTGTAGCCTTTGGTACATTCTCTGGAATCTTGTGTTGAATAAAGGCAATGGTTCATAGGATTCCTTCCTTATTGTAGCAAATTGGTGATATAGAATGGTTGAGTCTACATAGACCCATAACTAATTAATAAAGGCATTTTCCAAGTCTTTCCAACTCAAAATAGACCCTTGGGGTAGGTTTAAATACTAGTTGTATGCCATGTCACGCAAAGAATAGGGGAACAATCTACACACAACATCATGATAAGCTACCTGAGCACAAGTACAAGAATCCTTAAAGGCCTATATGTTTTCTTCAACACTCCTTGATTCTCCATGCATATACTTGGGGAAAAACCTCTCAGGATTCTTGGGAAGATCATGTATACCTCCAGTGATAGTCCCTAATGGTGAGGGGTTATTCACAAAGAAAGCCATGGGTTGTGGTGGTGGGATTGGTTGGACCATTGGTGGAATAGGTGGATGTGGTGGAAAGCCAGGTGGAGTAAGTGGTGGTGACAATGGTGGAATCAAGTCTCTACAAGCCTGGGGCCTATACCTACAAGGGTTTTGAGTTCAATTAAAGGTTTACGATTCTGACAAGATCTAAGAAATCTCTAGTACCTATCTAGTGAGAATGACCCAATTCGATCCAGTTTGTTCCTTAGGCCCTCCTTCTAGTGCCAAATTTGTTGATGGTAAAAACAACACAACATTAAATAGAATATCTCTATTCTATTTCTCTTGAAAAAGAAAGATAACATATAGTAATCTAACTCCCATGGTCATGGTAGTTGGTTCTCAACTGTGTTGATATTGCTCAATGGTCAATGTAATTTTAATGTTCAAGGGGCCTTTGCTGGTAATAAGGAACAAAACTACATTAGATCAACTAACCTACGTTGAGGGGGGGTTTAAATAAAGATAAAAGATAGATCAAAGGTTTAAAACAGAAGAACATGAATGAAACTTCTTAATATCTAGACATGCATATCAATAATGAGTGTCTCTTTACCTAATCAAAACCATAACATGATGCAATCCATAGAATAATGCATACCACTGCATACTTTCATAGTGCTAATTCAAAATCACAACCATTCACTAAAATTTTAATTCAAAACTTGAAACAGATCATTCACTCATCATTAAAACACAGATCAAATATATATAATAGAAAATTCATTCATAGATAATTCAATGAGATAATCTTGAATCTGGTTTCCTCTATTGATTCTCATCAAATAGAAAACATTTAGACACAACAAATCATTGGCATACGTATTGATTATGATTCATTAACTTTATCAAAAAGGTCCAAACTTAACAACATATAAACTAAGTTTATAATTGCTATTGTTATCATCAAGTGGCTAATCTTTCTTCAATGAATCGACCTTTAAAAAATAGAGCTCAAAAGTACATATAGAGATGTTATGCACAAGTTTCTCTCAATCAAAACTCAAATCCACAAATTAAGGAACCAGGACATCATCAAGAAATTGGACTATTGATCTTCAGTTAACAAGACTTGACTGCTCTTCTACATAAAATTCTAACATCCAAGAAAAAAGGTGGAATTGGGGAATGGGAACAGGAGTCTAACTTGTGCCAAAATCTTGCAAAATAGAAGAGATGTGGTTTCAAGAGGAGAATGTTATGTTGTGGCTCAATCTTGTGTTGCTTGGTCCATGATATACTCATCATAACTAGAGAACACTTGTTGAAGGATATCCAAATCAGATCCATCAAACCAATTTTCTTCAAATTTGATCCTCTTTAACTCTACTGAGGAAAACTCCTACAGATCTTAGAACTTGATTAGTTCCCTCCTAGCAGCTTTTACTTCTTCCCTAATGTCCATAAATCTATCCAACAATAAATATTCTCCATCATCTCCTTTTTATATTACCTCTTCAAATCTACTACTCCCTTTTCCCTTAACTTGTCCAAAGGAAAACTCTCTTTGATTGGGATGTCCATGTTGAACAGAATGGCAACTATCACTTCC
This sequence comes from Sequoia sempervirens, assembly GCA_007258455.2. Taxonomy (NCBI): domain Eukaryota; kingdom Viridiplantae; phylum Streptophyta; class Pinopsida; order Cupressales; family Cupressaceae; genus Sequoia; species Sequoia sempervirens. Next base: position 4,108 of record VDFB02271357.1, read on the forward strand.
AATTCATCAATCTACTCATTCAAGTATTTGCTTGCTTCTTGAACCTCATTATTATGCTCATGTATTAAATTGTATTTGAATCTTATTATACTCACAGTCTTCTCAATTAAATTTGCATTATCTTCTTCAAGAATTGACTACTCTATGAGAGCTGACATAGGCGCTTTGCTGGTGTCTTTAAGCTTTTTAATATATTCTCTATACTATTCATCCTATTTTCCTAGATCTTTAGAATGTTGGTTCATATTACCTACCAACTTAAATGTCACTTCATGAACTTTAAAACTATCAATTAGCACTTCAACAACCTCCTAATTGAGCCTATCAATCCATCTTTCAAGCATACCCACCTTATTTTTCATTTGCACCAAGTCACTAGCTTCCTTATTTGTAGTATGCTTGAAAGATGGATTGATAAGCTCAATTAAAACAACACACAAGGAAAAAAACAAACAACTCAAGGGAGAAACAGACCCGAGAGTGCAAGACACATCGATAATCAAAGAAAAGAATGAAGGAAGGAGGACACAGAACCATAATGAAATATATACTTGGGACCAAAACAAAAGTTTCAAGTCCAGTTTCCATCCCGACTCTACTTCCAGTAGACAAAAATAAACAAGGACTTAGGAGAAAAATGAACAACTCCTAAGACCCAAACAAAACTAAAGGACAAAACAAAACAACGGGGGACCCATTTTTTTCCAAAAAATAAAATGGGGTGGTTATGCAAGGCATAATATGAAGGATGTCCAGTACAAGGTTAGTGATTTAGTGCTTGCACATCTCAGGAAATAAAGTCTTCCAAAAGGAAAATTCACTAAGCTAATGATGAAGAAGATTGGCCCTTACAGGATAGTGCACAAGTTTGGTGAGAAGGCTTATGAAATTGAACTCCCTCCAGGAGTTGAAATTTCACCCATATTTAATGTTGTTGATCTTTATCCATTTAAAGGTGTTGTGAATGTAGGTGATGTTGTGGGTACTACAAGTTTTGATGATGAATGGGTCAAGGCCCTACTTGCTAGTCAACCAATGAAGCTTGAAGGCATAGTAGATACAAGGGAGATCAAGAGAACTAGGAAGAAGGTGTATAATTAATACTTGGTTAAGTGGCAAGATCTACCTATTGAAGATGCTTAGTGGATGATATAAGATTATATCAATCAGCATGGTACTTCAATCCAAGAACTCATTTCATCATGAGCATGAAATCTTTTCCTCCTCGATTGAATGGTGCAGGAGCATCTCTTGCAAATTTTGGTTTGATTGTGCATTTTGGAGTCTAGGATTAGGTTGAGTCTGTTCATGATGTTAATAAGGCATATTTAACCAATTTTTGATGTAATTAAGGTCACTTAGGGTCCTAGTGGTGTTGAGTCTAAAAGTTGTCAAAGATGAAATGAAGTTGTAAATGTTGCACTATGCAATTTTGGTCATTTTGTTAGTAAGTTGAAGATGAAACATCATATTTTTGGATGTTATTTGTATACCATTGGTATTTCATGAAAAAAATGTTAAAATTCCTCTATCATCATTGATTCATGGTTGTTGCTGGAAGATTTGGTGAATAAAGCATTGTTACTCTGTTTTAGGTGTGAATTTATGTGTTTTTTCGCATTTTCTGACTCAGTATGGCTCCGTACAATAGGATAATAATGTAAGATAAATGTGAAGTGGTGTGGCTATACATTATATTTCATTTAAATCCTATTATATTTTTTTCATTTAGTTTTGTAGGAGATAAAGCCAAATTTCTAAAGGTTGTTTGAGTTGCTAGGGTTTCTAGGGTTTTGTAACAAAATCATGACAAAATAGGCCATTCCACTATAGGAAATTTTTTTAGGTTGGTGGAATGGGAATTTTAGTAGTTCTCTTTCATATTTTCATGGTTTTAGGGTAGGATGATGGTGTTAGAAGGAATTTAGCATGTGCCTTAGTCTAGCAAGTTCACGTGTTAGGCTTGAAATTGATGGTTTTCTCTTGGGACAACATAATTTTTTGGAGTGTTCTGAGGAATCTAATGGTAGAATTGGGTGCTATGTGACTGGTTGGATTAATTGGTGAATATTTTTAGGTTTTTTAAGAATTATTTTGAGTACCTCCTTTGGAAAAGAGGCCTAATTACGCCTAAAATCAGCATTGAAGGATAGTTTGATGTAAAATGTTTCAAAACAACCTATTGCATAAAGTTGATATGTTGAATGGAAACAAAATGGGTCTCTTAAAGTGTGTGATTTGGGCCCTTTAGTGACCTTCTCTAAAATATATAAGAGACTGAGAGGGTTTGGTGACCTATAAGCAAGTAGGTGAGTTTGTGAAGGAACCCACTCTAGAAGGAGTTTGCAAGTTTGAAGACCTATTGAATCTGATTGGTTGTAGCCTGGATCACCTTGCTCTCTACATCAGTGAGTCATCCCAAAGTATGTATATGCTCACTCTAGGGTAGTGGAACCTCAGTTTGTCCACTAGGTGAGTTATCACAAAATATGTGTTTTTAACTCTAGGGTAGTGGAACCTTAGTTTGTCCATTAGGTGAGTTATCCCAACGAGGTGGTTTAGTGAGAAAGGCATGCTAGGGTTTCAACTTCTCACTGTACAATGGGAAATTCATTTCAGTGTGTCAGCTTCTCATCATACTAACCATACCAAAGCTATCCTCCTGATAATTTCAATAAGGCATCACAATGTAATGCTTTTTGTAAATTCTTTTGAATTTCATGTAAGTTTTTGTTTAAAGGGGATTTTTGATTTGTTCATGTAAGGTCTTCTTCTTAGGGAACATTGTGCCTAATGTCTCCAAGAGAGGACAAGTCAAAGAAATATCACACTCTTGGAGGAAATCAAGCCCAATGACACCACCAAGAAAATGATGCATCACAAGAATAAAGAAAATCGTAAAATGAAACATGAGAATTGATGTATGCCCCCACTTTAAAGCGGTTGCTAACACCATTTCTATGAGAAATTTTTTTAAAGTAGAAGAAGACAAGAGAGCTTATTCAAAAATCCTTATTCCAAGTCATATGTTTCCAATAAGCTACGTCATGAAAAGGGGAGGGGTTTCCCTCAAAACTTAGTACATCACATGCTATCCAACTTAAGGCATGTCGTCCACATCCCAAGCTTGCTCTTATATATACATGAAAGGTGGTCAACTAGCCAAAAAACACAAGTGAAATATGAGGACAAGGCTACCTAACCCCTTGACCCCACTTAGTGGAAGACAAGGATGAGCTGAAATGATTGATGAGGTTCACCAAAATGAAACATAGAAAAAGAGGTTCACCATCAATAGGGTATCAATGATGAACCTAATTTTCATTTAGTGTTTCATTCAATTATGATGGCCAAAACATGTAAATAACAATCAGAAACTAACCCTAACTATTATAGCCATGAAAAGAGGAGTTTTGAGAGCTTGAAATGTTGTGTACCTTGTAGAAAACTTGTTGTTTTTAGGCCACGAATGACTCATTCCCTTTTAGTGGAGAATGGGTCTCTATTAGGGTTCTAGAAACTGACTTTTGGGTTTTATCCTCTCAGTTTGCACTCCTAGATCCCAGGTTTTCACTGCTTCAAGCCTTATTAAGGACTCATTCGCCTTTAGTGGCGAATGGGTCCTTTTAGGCTTTCAAAAAATTAAATTTTGGGTTTTTTAATTCAATTTATACACTCTTAGTTCCTAGGTTTTCAGCTCCTAAAATTCTAAAACACATTTTGTAGCCTTGTTTACGTGTTCTTGCACTATGAATGAAAACTCTACAACTTGACAACTTTGACAATTTCGCTTCAATCTTCTTCTTCACTTGATCTTCAACTTATAAATTTGCAAATACACATTCAAGAGAAGAAGAACTTTTTGATTTTTAGTGAATAGGGGTTTTCCTCGGTCAAACCCCTTTTAGGTAATTAAACCAAATGATGAAAAAAAAATTGAAGCATAAAACATGAAACATAAAACATGCAATGTTGATACCTTGGATGTTGTCTTGGAGTGTAAATCTACAATCTAACATGAATTGGACATGAATAATGTATATCTTGATCCTTGAATAAGATGTGTAACAATGCTTTCAAGTAGATCCTCAATGCTATATTGACAATCTTAGCTCAACAACATGCATGAATGCACTATGCCTTAGACATGATGAAATGATCTTGAATTTCTATAATGAACTCTTGATAATCTTCCTTGAAATGCCTCTAAAAATTCTCTTATAAACTCTTATGAACTCAAAGTTTCTATAATGATTGAATGCTTGGAATTCTAGGATGAAACTATGTGAATTAACCCCTTATTTATACTAAATCTAAAGATTAACCCTGAAATTCAAAGAATTCAAGCTGACAATAGATCTAGAAATGAACATTACTAAAATCCTGCCAAAATAAAATTAAAAAATGAGGTCCTCATTAAGGGAGGACCCATTTTCCACCTAGGGCGAATGGGTCCTGGCACAAGTTTCCAGGACCTTGCCTTCAGGGGGTGAAATAATATCAAAAACCCATGTTGGATATGGAAAGAAAGGGGGGTCCTATAGAGGGAGGACCCATTCACCACCTAGGAAAAATGGGTCCTAGGACCTCAATTTTTCCCAATTAAATGTTTTACAATTTGAATTATGCGTGTCAGGATGGATCCTCAGAAGGTGTCACAAATAAGGCTTAAATTTGAATTAAAGGGGCTAATTAAGTCTAATTAACCATAATCAATTAAGAGGGCCATAGATAAGTGTGAAAGTGTATTACAACACTTTACAACACCTTAAATAAGGTACAATTTAAGTACATTTTATTAAAAAGGGGCCCAAGATCAATGTGAATGTGTACAACACATTACAACACTGAACCTAGGTGAAATTAGGTTAATTCAATGACAATTATTCCCAAATCAAGTAAGGAAAGGGATACATTTTATGTTACTACACTTTTACACAATTAAAGGTTGTAATTAATATGTTCATAAACTTTTACAAAGCACCAAAAAGTGGAAACTAAATCTGCTCTTTCATTTCCCTCAATTTGACCTTTAAAATTCCTTCACAAAGAATGAAATAAAGACATAATTTTTCTTCCAAAATGTTTTGTTAATATTACTTTACCATATAAAAAGCCTTGCTGATGTAGATGCATTTGGAAAATGAAAAAAATAAAAAACAAAGTCGTTCTCTTTTGGTAATTGAAGAGTCATTCATTATTTTCCCAAAAATTCACTATATTTCCCTCCATTTTAAGCACCCAATAAGACAAGAATGGAATTTCAAAGGTCACTTGCATTATGAAAATTATATAGGCATCTAAATGGATAAAATGAATATTAATTCATATTTTCAAGTTCCCTCTAACATGCCAATGGACCCCTTAAACCTTTCAAGCCTTGAAATTATACAATAATTTAAAAATCACATTAAACACATTGTTTGCCTCTAATTTTTGAAATGAAAATCCAAGTATTGGTAAATGAATATTTTATCCTTGAAACACTCCAAATTAAATCATGAAGCTCCAACCCACACCAAAATGCAAAAATTAAACATGAAAAGAATTTTTTTTTTTGGGTGATGAAGAATCGTCTGTAGACCTGAATGCTCTTGCATCAGGGATCAACCTTGGACTCAACCTCCTAATTATGAGGTTCTCCCTTTTTTATTTCATTGACGCTTCTCCATTGGTCACCAAGCTACATATTTTCCTCTCTCATGTCGCAAAGGCTTTGCTTTGTGGTGGAAGGATTCTAAGGATGATACTTAACTATCCATGCTCCTAATTCTCTGTCGAATGACTCCTCTTAGATGATGATGAGTTTCTTGCTTATGGCATGACTTTGACGTGTTCTTTAATCCTTGTTGTTGATCCTCTATGTCTATTGGATTTTCCCTTGACTTCAAACTAGTTCTAGACTACCCCTACGGTGGATGTCTATCCTTCTCCTAGTTTTTCTTCTAAACTCTTAACACATGTTGACAATCCCTCTGAGGAAGAATCCTCCCTTGCTCCTTTTTTAGAGGATTTGGAGGCTAATATCTACTAGATTTTTGTAAGGAGGAAATTTCCTCCCATAAAAGTTCCCAAAACTCATGTTCGAGCATTGGGTGAGAGGCCAACCTATTCTAGACCTAGTATTGTCTAAGTGGGACCCTAAGGTTACCAACTCTTTCTTTTTGCCTATTGCTAGTTCTTTGTTGTTTATGGCTAGCTTGGGCCAAATTTTCCCAAATTTATGGTAGTTTTGCATAGGTTAAGGACACCAGTTTCTCAGTTTCTTTATTCTTTTTCTTTGTTCCTTATGTATAAGGGTTTGTTCCCTTTCAAAATCCTTGCTTATCTTAATGAAAACAATGTTTCCAAGTATGAAGCATTGGTTAATGTCTTGCTCAATGCTAAGAATAAGGGTATAAAAATGCTTCAAGTATATGGTGATTTTGATTTGGTGATAAAGGTCACAACACATTACAAATAACTTATTAATGAAAATATAGAAGTAATGTATGTGGGATTTGTTGGAATCCAACACTTTAAAGTTTCAAGCTATTCCTTGGAAACAAATTATAGAAGAAAATATGATGATCTTGACATGCTCACAATTTGATCTAGTGGGACTTATTGACAAATAAAGACATCATCAAGATAATAATTATACACAATATACTAGACAACAAGTGCCATTGGACAATGTTTTAGAATGATGGCTAGAAAATCCATTCTATCCAATGGTTTGATGAATTTGTGGAAGAATTTATTCCAATAATTGAAGAGATGTATGAGACTAAATTATTCAATTCAAAGGAAACAAATTGGCTTGAGATTATGAAGGGTTCAAAGGATATAATGAAGACATTATGCAACATACATTGAACTTAAACCTAAATATAAGTTGATAAGATAAAATCAATGGCTAGTAAATCTAATGATCGAATCAATCTATAAATAAGAATTTAAACTAAGTATGCTTAAACTTCTATCATTACATTGATTGAATTGTGTTATAAAAATACTAATTATTAGAATATGATGAACAAGAATGAAAAAATAGATTCATAGCAAAGAAAAGAAACTTAAGGTATACCTAGTAATCAAGTTGAGTAATCTTCAATTCACATACTCAAATTTATTGCATGAACACCCACACAATGTGATGCCATCTCAATTACACACTCTTGTTTTTGTTACGCATTATCGTATAAAGATTCTAGAATATTTAAATTTGGGGCCAAATTTAGGATTTTTCTACGCATAATAATGTCCAAAAACATACAACAATATTCTTGAAATACCAAAAATCAAAGGAAAGATTTAAATGATATTAAGATAGTGTTGTGCAGTTTTCGCACACACGCCCCACTTGGAGTGGGGGACCCTCTTTTTGGTGTCTTTGACCTTTGATTTTATTGGATTTATCATTTTAGGGTCTTGACATGTTGGTCTTGCTGGCTTTACCCTTGCCTTGGGGTTGGAGTTTATTAAAATTGAGTTTTTGGCCAAGTCCAGGTTTTCACCTAGATCCGGGATTTTCCGCCTCTGGCGGATTTTTCCGGCTATGGTTCCTTGTCCGTTTCTGGCAGGATTCTCCGATTTCGGGTTTTTTGCCTAACTTCGGGATTTTCCAGTCCTATCGGATTTTCCCGGATTCTGTCAAAGTCCCGATCTTCCTGATTTCCCCGGTTTCTGCATTTCCGCGGAATCCGTGTTTCCGCGCATTCTGGGGTTTTTCGAAATTCCGCGTGGGGCTCGTGTTTCCGGGCTTCTCAGAAACGTCTTTTCGCGCATTAATGGCTGAGGTACCTTGGCTCAGTCGGGTATAAGGACGACCTTAGGGCATTTGCTGATTCATTCCAACTTCAGTTGCTTCCTAGATCTGCTCTGGCGATTGTGATTTTCATTTGAGCTTTGCGAATTGATCTTGGTTGTTTGCGCAAGGATTGCTTGAGTGTTGCTGCTGGTATCTCGTTGCTTGGACGTGTTGTCGCGTGGATTGATTTTCTGAGCTCGATTTCTGCCCATCTTGATCCATGGTATGTATTCGTTGCCCTTCCGTTTGCTTGCATGGTGATTTGAGGTTTTCTTGTACTAGGCATTGTTGAATTTGGGGTCGGCCCTTGTTTTGGTTTTGGGGTTTCGTATTTATTCAGTCGGGTTGATCCGTTTTATTATTGAAGCCCATCTCTCGTGCCCTATGAGTTTCGTTTGTCCGTTTAACTGCATATTTACACTTTAGACGGAATTCTGGGTCGTGTTGCTTGTTTGTTTTGGGCGCGGGATGTGTTACCATGTGAATTTAGGGTTTCCTTGGTGTTTCGGTTAACGCGATGATTTGATCTTGTGTTTGAATGACTTTCGCCCTGTTTCGTGTTGGCTTCCCCATCCTGTGAGGATTAGAGGGCTTTTAGGTAAATCCCGAACTGATATTTTAACCCTAAAAGCTTGCTCTGGTTTTAATGGCGAATATGTGGTTGTTCGATTTAGGGCATCGTCGTTTTAGTATGAGATCCTTCCTTTGAGTGCTTCTGAGAATTGGAACCCTTTGCATATTCGAGTCTGGTGATTGTCATCGGTTTTGAGTTCATTCGAGCTTAGGTATTGGAGATCTTGTGGTCGCTCCAGTTTTGGTGCACGATTTGCCATTTTTCGGGTTTCCGAGGCTATCGCGGAATTTCCGGTCTCCCGGATTTTCCCGGTTTCCTTTTATTCCGCGGACAGGGTTAATTTCTGGTGCATTTTACGCTGTCCACGAAAGTCCGTCCCATCCGGATTTTTCCGGATTTCCTATCTGATTACGTTCTTTTGTATATTTCGATGATAGGATTGATGGAATGATTGTTTATACCTATTTCTTGATTGCCAATGAGTAAAATTAATGGTTATCCTTCGATTTTCCAAGTGTATTAATGATTTATATGGCTAATAGTGCTTTGGCAGCAGGAGTCCGTCTGGGTCGGATTTCTCCAAAATTCCGCCCCGAATGTATTTTCCCGGATTATACGATTTTCCTGGATTATTTGATTTCTCCGGATCTCGAAAGATTGGCAATTAGCAGTTGATTCTAATGGATTTATATGATGTGTGCTAACCTTTTGGATTGACATGAACTCAATAGTTGAATTCTAATGACAATTCTTGGATGTGCAGGCTGAATCAGGCAAAGCTGTTGCTGGGAAGTCCAAAGGTGGTGCAGGGTCATCTTAAGTTTCCGAGACAGAAAGATTGAGATTAGACATGAAGAGTCAGATTCCAGAGAGTAAGATATCCTCCGTGTGGGAAGATGTATCCGACACCAACGTTGGTGCCTGGCGCTATGAGGAATTCAAACAAAGAACAGCTGAGAAAGACCAGTCGGCATTGAGGCAGGGGATGATGAATTCAGGTTTGGTACATGTGGCAGGGTTCCCTCCAGCAGTCCAGTGCTACGAGCTGATTTTGGAGTGTGCTAGACAGTACGCTTTTGACACACAGATGGTAGTTAGCACTGAGGGACGAGTGCTGGAAAACTTCAGTCCAACCTCCATTGCCCGGGCCTTCAGCATGCCGGATCTCCCCTCGGTCTGTGCCTTAAACATTGACACTGCTCGCACATATTATGAGAATGAGCCAGTTAAGGCTCAACAGCTTATCAACTCATGGCTTGAGAAGCCCAAGTCTCACCACTCCAAATTGCCCAAACAGTTGCACAGGGTGAAGTTTAGGCCGGATATCTATGATGCTATTACACTATTGAGCAGGGTGGCCGGACTTAAAACCGCCGGGGTATTGGAAAATTGGATGGTCCATGTGATCACCAAGATAGGCCAAGGAATGAATTATCACTGGGCCGGTCTAATCAGTGCAGAAATAGATAAACAATTAAGGAATGTTTTGGAGGGAAAGAAGTTTACCATGTCCTCTTACATCGTGTATATACTGGCCATCTCCTACCCCTACAAGGGACTGACTCCGGCGGGAACCATTGGACAAGATATTATCTATGAAGTCTATCCGGAATTGCACCTCAGACACGGAGATTATAGGAGGGCCAATGATGCCTTCACCATGCACATTACCCGGACCCTTCAAAATGCGGAGCACATCAGATTGTCCGATGGGGCCAAAGGATTGATTAAGAATTACGGGGCCTGGTTCATCCAGTTCCCCCCACCTTCACTTATCTCCGGATCGATGGATGCCTCGTTGCTCCCTACAGATTGCCCAGGTATCCCACTGACCACATTGTGCTGCTAGAGGTCATGAGACAAATTTGTGAGTTCGATGCAGTGGTAAAGAGGGAGAAACATAGAACCAGTTTTGGAGGTGATTTTCCCCTTGGGATTGGTGTGGGGGAGATGTGCCCTTCCATCCAATCAGCCCACACTGCAGGTGAGGAATTGGCTACCTATGGATTCTCTTTCCATTCAAAGAGAATGAATTTTGACATCACCGGGGGGGCACAGAAAAGGGCTACCCGGGAATACAGGCACAAAAAGGATTTGGAAGATTACTAGGTCAACATCAAGGATGACCTTGATGCTAGGAAGAAGAGGTATTCCTGGCTGCCTGTAGAGGTCATTAGACAGTACAATGTGAAGCTGATTCCGGATCAGCTGGAAGATGATGGAAAACTGGTCCAAGACCACGTTTATGAGCCTATCAAGGACAGGTCAGTTGCAGATATTGATTGGAATGAGCCTGAGGTGACAGAGTTGGAAGGCTTGATGGCTCTAGTGCTGAGGTATACCTTTTCTTGGGTTAAGCATGAAGTCTGGGTGTTAGAAAGTGCCAAGGTGCCTTGTACCTTCGATTTGATGGGGAATCTCAATCCCATGTCCACTTCTGAAGAATCCGGGGAAGAGGACCCCAAAGGGAAAACAACCAAAGCCTCCCCCTTCAAAATTAAAGCCAGAGGTCTTAAAGGGACAGAACCGGCAACAAAAAGGAAGCCAATTGGTAAATGCAGGTGGAAGACCCTGACTATCAGCAAGTCCTCAGACGAGGAGGAGGCAGAAAAGGCTGAAGAGGAGGATGTTCCTCCACCGCCCAAGAAGGCCAGAACTACAAGGGTTGCCAAGAAGAAAGGCCAAACTACTTTGGAGGATGAACCTCCAGTTGTGGATGTGGAAAGCTCTGGGGGCGAGAAGACCAAAGTATACACCAGAAGATCCAGAACTCCTTCCCCAAGGGATGTTGCACAGCCAAAGGATTCTTCCCCAGTATTGCCAGCCACTGAACAGGACAAGCCTGTCTCTCCTCCACAGAGTATATCAGAATCGGTAAATCCGGATGAGCAGGAAATCAGCGGAGAAGCGGAACCTTTCAAAGAAGGAGCGTTATTTAGTGAGGCCGCCGAACGGGGTGAAGGGCGCTCCCGCGGAGGTGAAATAGAGACTCGGAGGAGGATGAAAGAGGCCATGGATCCTGAAGCCGGGAGAAAGCTGCGTCTTTCGGACTATCCTGATGTTTTAAAGTTAAGAATTGAGGAAGAGTATTAGGCGAAACCGAGAAAGGATAAAACCCACAGTGAGAATTGAGTGGCAGGCCCGGCAAAGCCGTGGGAACCGAAAGCAGCGAAATCAGACGAACAAATAGCCAGTTGGTTCGAAACAAAAGGAAAAAGTAATGAAGTGGAAAGTCATAAGCCCAGGATCTAATATTATCATCGATAAAGGCTTCACTTGAGGGTAATTTCCCGGGTAGAAAGGGATGAAGTGCACAACCGTGTAGTTCACATTGCCACCCCTGCTGCGGATAAAACAAGAGATGAGGTAACAGGCCAGGATTACAGTGTCCAAACCATTAACCTTGGACCGGCCTCCCTAGAGCAAGACATTGAAGAATTTGAAGGGTCAAGTGTTGTGATTGTGGATAGATTGAAAAAGGAGACCCGGTCAAAGCGAGAACTGAAAAGAGAGAATGAAAGGCTGAGGAAGAGTTTAGAAGAGGTCATGAAACCTCTACAATCCCTCCATCCGTCCTCCTCTTCTACTCCCGGATTTCTGCCGAAGGAAACAATTTCTGGCATAGAGAAGATGAAGGCCTCCACACAGGCTACCACAGACTGGTTGAAGGATGTCCGGACGAAGGGAGATGATGCTATCAAGGAGATCCTATCTGTTGGCAAGGATGCAGTCCGAGGAAAAGAGCTGATAGAAAGCATCCTTTCTCAGGATAAGAATGATGTCGACCTCCTGCTGCAGAAGACAAAGATTATTCTTGGGCATGGCAAGGAGCAGTTGGGCAGGGATGGAATTCTTCCCTCCTCTAGATTGGATGAACCATGGGAATGGTTCGAGGCATTACAGATCAGGCAGGGAGGCCTGAAAAAGATACAGAAATGAAGAAAAACCATTGATGCCGACCTTACTGCAATCTATGATGGTTGCATTGCATTTTTTGAAGTGATGACAGGGAGGAATAAGATGGCTCCTAAGTACCTAAGTTTAGATCAATTAAAGGAATGGTGGCATGAGGTTTATGCCCTGGATTCTGATGAGGTTGTCACTGTCCATATGCTTGATGATGCAGCTACATACTTGGCAGTGATAGATAGGTGCCTGATCAGCAGAAAGGATTGGAAGAAAACCATTGAGCGGTCCAATGAAGGGATTGAGTTGATTAAATGCCGGCTCAAAGTTTTGCCATTGCCACCCATTGCTGAGCTGGAGGGAGTTTTCTCGAAGGTCCAAGGGTCACCAGCGCGGAGGAAAGACAAAGGAAGCAGCGGTTAATGTTTATCTCGAGATTTGTGCTTCCCTATTATCATAGGGCATGCATTGGACCAGACTTCCTTGGAGACTGTGTCTTGGCCGACTTGGATGATGGCATTAAATGTGTGCCTTAGTTTTTTTCCTTGGCTGACCTGTTTTGGCAGGTTTTATTATTTTGTAAAATGTTTGGCTGGGCCGACATGTTTTGAGGGGAATTTTGGTATAAGTTGGCATTTTTGCCTCATTGTAAGGGTTCAGTTCAGAAAAATTGATATAGACATTAGTAAGACTGTAATAGAGATTAGTAGGAGCAATAGTTAGAGTTTTAGAATTTCTTGAAGCAAATATCATATTCAGAACAGTTGAATTGTTGCAGCATTTGGTGATTAATACAATTGAGGACATTGTGGTTTTCCTGGTGAAATCCTTTGTGTTATCTCATCTTGCATGGTTCTTTTGTTCTATCTTTTACATTGCTTGAAGATCTAGGGTTTGAAATTCAGAAATAAGTAGATTTAGCTGGATAAATGGTGTGTGTGATTTCATATTTGGAGTGTTTGTAGCTATCTCTGGTCTATACTCCCAGTAACTATCTGATTGTAGTAGGCTGGTGAAGTCAACCTGGACCGTATATTCAAATGTGCTTAAGTTCGGTTGTAGATGCAAGTCTATGATTTGAAAATCTGTATTCCTCAGAAGATTGCACTGTTCTTGTAAGGTTGCTTTGTGGGTCGAACAGGAATTGGTTATTTGAGATAGGTCCATTCCAAATATTTGTCATTTGCATTGCTTGTCCTTGCAATAGTTTATATTTTATTACTTCCTTGCATCCCTACCTTTTGCAATTTCTTTATTATTTGGTTAGATTTAGGATTCAAGATCATCATATTGTTAAATCTGATAAATTGGGAGGGTTCAGTTTGCTTGTAGTAAGGTCCGATTGTGATTACCAGCAATTCCACATTTCATCTGAGTTGTTTTATGCATTGTTATGACCTAACACCCGAGAGACCTTGGGGTGATTTTCAACAATTTATTGTTGGAGATTATCTTTCAAGAGAGATAGAATATCATTTTATGTCTGAGTTGTTGCTGTGCAGAAAACACCATCAACAGATTGGCGCTAGAAGGAGGGCCTGAATGAGCACACTGGATCGTTTCTTGAATGCCATCTCTCCAGAGAGATATAGGAGAAATACCAGATCCACCACAAGAGGAGAGGATTTAGAAGAGTTGCAGTTCCCCAATAGGTCAAGGAGGACTAGAGTAGGGGGAGAATCATCATCACCCATCCCTTCACCCACATCGTCCATATCTTCTCATCCTGAGATTGAAGCCATACCCATCCCTGAAGAGGTTCCTCCTCAACAGCCTCAGCCTGCCATTAACCAACCACAACCTCCACCCCCGCTCTTACCAATGGCTTTCCTTGCCAATAATCCATCACCTTTGTCCTTCAGGGCTTATAATGTAATGCCTAAAAATTCTGAGCATTTCTGCTCGAAATTCCATGTGAATGACCCGAATAGAACTGCAGAAGAACACATAAGGATTTTCCAAACTTGCCTTAAAGACAGAGGAATTGTCCATGAAGATGTTGCTTGTAGGTTATTTCCTTATTCCCTGGGTGAAGAAGCCTTTTATTGGTACAACCATCTCCCTGCTGGCTCAATTCAGAATTGGAGTGACCTTGAAAAGACCTTTCTGCAAAAGTTCTGAATACCCATCAGTGCTAATGAGCTATACCTGCAATTTATCAAAGTCAAGAGAGAAATCAATGAACCCATAGCCAGTTTCAATAATAGATTCCATCGTGCGTTCACCAGATTGCAAGACCCATATGTCCTAGATGATGGTACTGCCCTGGGAGTATATTATGAAGCTCTGGATAGTCTAACAACAACCTTTCTGAAATGGAGACCTAACCCTCCAGCTACCTTGACAGATGCTTATACGGAGGCTGTCAAGCTTAGCACGGACTTGAGACAGCACTTGACAGGGCCATTGCCTTCTCTGGGACCAGTCGCACATCCTAACCAGATTCAGGCAGTAAATCAGGCCCTCACCAATCACACCCCTATTATGAATCCGGTTCCTCAATTATCAATGGTACCACACCCTGGTCATCCTATGAATCAGGTCTCTCCTATGGTGAACTTCCCTCAACAGCAGGTTAACCAGCCTATGTACCAGTCACAGTCAAATAGCTTCCCGGCTTATCTGCAGAATTCGGAAGTGTTGCATCAGTCTCTGGGATCCGCCCCAGTACCTATCCCACCTCTGAGTAACCCAAACCAGCCTCCCTACCGAGACCCGAATAAGAAAAGGATTGATGAAATGGCTGAACAAATAAAGAAGCTAAATCTAGAGGTGACTTATTTGAGAAACCAGAATAGCCAATTACAAGCTGCTCAAAAGGGAATGCAATCCAATCAGAACAGAGAGTTCTCACAGGGGACAACGCAATGACAGAGGATTCTACAATGACAGGGGGTATAATCAGGATAGAGGTTTCAACAACGATAGGAGGCAAAACTTTGATAGAGGCCAAGGAAGTGGGTCAGGATTTGACAAAAGGCCATCAAAGGGACAGAACAGAACTTGGAATACAGGGCCTAATAATGGAGGAGTTCCTATTCCATTGGATCAGCCAGCCAATCAGATTGTTAATCAATCTGTGAATCAGCCAGTTAGCCAGGATAAACCTCCCACTGGTGTGTATCTCGCAGAAGCAGCCCTGTCAGGATGGTGTAGGCTCCATAAAACAAGTCAGCATTCAGAACTGGAATGTCCTGAGTTCCAGACTGCGGCTTCTATCTTTCAGTATGAGGTAGAGAACAATGTGAATGGGCAGGAGATTGTTCCTTCCAATTCATATGATTCCCCTGTGCTGGTGTTGAACCATGCTCCTTTTCCCACCAGTAACGAAAATGTACCAGAAGAACCTGATTCCCAGAAGCATAAAACAGATTAGATTTGTAATGGAGATGAAGTCGTTCAGTTGTTTAACGAAGGGGAGATGAATGACAATGGTCCCCTGGATGAGCATGAAGCTTATGTTGAAGAGGTACAGGTGTTCCAGAGACAAGGATTAAGGGATATGCCTCACAGGCGCCCGCAACCTGGAGGGCCTTTCACCACCTCTATTCCTCCCAACAATTTCAGTACTCCTCCAGATCCTAATGCAAGTAACAATCCGTCTTATCCACAGGTCTCTAAGCAATACCTTTCGAAAGATAGACAAGTTCAAGCAGAACCACAGAAGGAAAGAACTGTTCAAGTAAGTAAGGATAAGGTAGAGGAACCATCTAAGGAGGCCTCCACTGACATAAGTGAAGAACAGATGGCTTCGTATGTCGCGGAGGAATTCAAGAAATTAAAGGTAAA
>VDFB02271358.1:723405-775634 GCA_007258455.2 Sequoia sempervirens
TGAATCTTCATGTGTTGCTGCAGACTTTAAAGATAATTCATCATGGAAAGGTAATATATTCCATTATTGCATGTTTCATTCTATTATTTCATCATTTTGTTTTAATTACCTAAACGAGGTTTGACCAAGGCAAACCCCCATGCCCTAACAATCAACAATTTCTCTTTCTTGTCTTGTTTATATGAAAATTTAGAACTCTTGGAGGCTTAAGAATCATTGAAGATTATATTTCAAATTCATTCAAGTCATCTCTTCATCATTCAAGTCAAAATATCAACAAAAGTTCACTTTTAGGCCCAAATACGATAGTTTCAGAAGCAGACACCTATAGGAAGCCGAAGTGCAGACTGAAAGCTCCAGAATCAACCTTTGAATATTAAAAAATTCAAAAGTGGATTAATTCACCATAGGTGATGAATGAGTCCCACTCCAGGGTTATTTTTTGGTTTTCTACATTTTTGGATACCCTTTTGTTTCGAAACGGCCTACGGTTCAGTTTTACAGAATTGGGACTGATTCACCCAGAATGGCGAATGAGTCCCTCCAAGCCTGAAAATCAGCACCAACAACATTTCAAAATAAATTTCCAATTTTCTTCAAAGTTCCAGGTGCACACTTTAAGTTTCATTAATTTCTGTTTAGCTTTGCATTTGTTTCTAGTTCATTGTTGCATTACACAATGTGTTTTCAAATATCACTTGTTTTTTAGGTTTTGCATTCATATTCAATAAATTTCATAGCTTACCTTCACTTAGATTATTCCATTTATCTCATACATCATACATAACACAATTTGAATGAACCCTTAGCATTTTTGGATCTAATCTCTCTCCTTTTAGGTGAAAAACCCTATAAGAGTTAGAGAGTCCATTGGGTCCAAAAATCTATGTTTCAAGAAACATAAAAATCCAAAAAATACTTCGATAAGTAGTCTCATCAACAATTTCAGCACCATCATCTCTACACAACACAACTCCATGAGCACTTGGAGTGGAGTATGGTTTACAATCAACCATTTCAAAGTTCTTCAACATATCTTTTGCATATTTGGTTTGGAAAATGAAAATTTCATTCTTATATTGATAAACCTCCATTCCTAGAAAATATTTCATGAGACCAAGATATTTCATCATAGCAATTTTGAACTCATGTTTCATCTTAGAACTATTACCCATATACAAAATATCATCAACCTACTAACTTATAATAAGAATATCATTACCTTCTTGTTTGTAGTAAAGGGTAGGTTAACTCTAACTTCTTTGAAAGACATTTTCTTGAAAATATCCATCAATCCTAGAATACTATGCTCATGGTGTTTTCTTGAGGCCATACAAAACCTTCTTCAACTTGTAGACTTGATCTTCTTTTCCTTGCAATTCAAAACCTCGTGGTTGTTCCACATACACTTCCTCTTCTACGTACCCATTCAAGAAGACAGTTTTCACATCCATATGATGTATGCTCTTATTCTTTTGAGCTGCTAATGAAATCAAAATTCTGATAGTTTGTTGTCTTGCTACTGGTACAAAAGTCTCTTCATAATCAATGCCATACTTTTGTGTTAAGCCTTTAGCGACTAATCTTGCCTTATGTCTTTCAACACTCCCATCACTATTATACTTAATCTTGTAGACCCATTTGGTGCCAATCTTCTTCTTGTCATGTGGAAGCTCTGTAAGCTCCCATGTTTCATTCCTGTGAATGGAATCCATCTCTTCTTTCATTGCTTGAACCCAAAAATCATTAGTGCTTGCATCTTCAAAACATGATGGTTCAAAATCAGCCTTGGAAAGTAAAGAAAAATTTACTGTCTCACCTATTGGATCTTCTTCATGTTCTTGATTTGTACTCCAATAAATTTCACTTATACTTCTTATCTTCCTTCTAGAACTTGGAGTTGAAGCTATAATTTCAATTGGAATTGAACAAATATAGGGGCTACTTGATGTATTTATAGCACTTGGAACAACAACATTAGTGGGTTGTTCATGATCAATATCATCAACAATAATATCATTTAAAACAGATTTTGACTTCTCCATATGGATTTTTTGATGACCATAAACTCCCCCTTCATCAAAAATCACATCTCTTGACACAATAAGCCTATTAGTAAGAGGATTATAAAATATATAAGCCTTACTTTCCTCACTATATCCAACAAAAATACATGACTCACTTTTTGCATCTAACTTTTGTCTATTCTAATCAGGTACATGGACATAAGCCAAACAACCAAAAATATGAAATGATTAACATTAGGCCTTTTCTCATACCATGCTTCATAATGAGTCATCTTCTCAAGTGCACTGGTGGGACTTTGATTGAAAATGTACACTCCTGTAGAAACTACCTCACCCCAAAAAGAATTGCTTAATCCCTTGGTTTGTAACATGCTCCTTGCAATTTCTACCACTGTTTTCTTTTTTCTTTCAGCTACTCCATTCTATTGAGGTGTGTATGCAGTGGTGAGTTTCCTCCTGATGCCATTCATATCACAATAATCTTGAAAGGATCTTGAACAAAATCCTCCCCCACGATTAGTCCTTAAACATTTTATTTTTCACCCTTTCTCATTTTCCACAAGTTCTTTAAACCTCTTGAATGTATCAAGGGCTTCATCTTTGGCCTTCAAAAAATACACCCAACATTTTTCGTGAGTAATCATCTATATAAGTGATAAAATATGATGACATACCCAAACTCTTTATTTTCATAGGATCACACATATCATAATGAACAAGTTGAAGGGGATGATGGGCCCTCCATGCATTGCCTTTTGAAAATTTCTCCCTTGCATGCTTTCCTTTAGCACATCCTTCACAAACCTCCTTGTGCTCTTCAACCTTAGGTAAACCAAAAACTAATGCATTTGATGTGAGAATCTTCAAATTGTGCAAATTTAAATGTCCATACCTGAGATGCCATAACTAACTGATCCAAATTTCAAAGGGAACATTATATTCTTTGTCATAGGTACAATAGTCACAACCCTATTGCCCTGATTCTTATAATAAATTGTACATTTCTTATTCTAAAAAATAACTTTATAGTTCTTCTCACATAGTTTTCCAACACAACAAATTATGCTTTAACTGTGGAGTGTAATAAATATCATTGAGACTCTTTATACCTTCTTTTGTGTGGACTTCCAAAGCTCCTTTTGCAGAAAACTCCAATGATTTGTCATCACCAAGTTGAATCTTGGACTTGAAACTCTCATAATTTGTTGAAAACAAGCTCTCATTCCCTATCATATGGTTAGAGCATCCAAAATCTAGATACCAAACTTCTTTACTACTAGTTTCACCTTTAGAGTAAGATAAAAATAAATGATCTAGAGAATTTTCATCACTTTCTTTAGAATAATTAATAATTTTACCTTCTTTTAATCTAAAATCTCTTTCAAAGTGGCCATACCTATTAAAATGGTAACATTGAATATTTCTCTTATCAAAATTTCCTTTACCTTCTCCTCTGGAACCACCTCTTCCTCTTGAACCACCTCTACCTCTATATCCTTTTGCATGATTCCGATTTTGGCATCTACCTTGACCTTCTTTGTTTTTGGTGCTGGTGTTAGCATCCTCTTTCTTTATGATTTGAAATTTGGATGAAAGGCTTTCACATCAATTTCTCCAAATGAATCTCTCAATCTCTCTACACGAGACATAAGACATCCAACCAAGTAATCAAACTGAAAGGTTGTCAAATCTTTGCTTTCTTCTATGATAATGGAAACATGGTTCCACTTTGGTATTAGATACCTAAAAAATTTCTTGATTAAACAACCTCACTACTTATTGTTTCTCCTAGAGTGGCCATTTTATTAACCACATCATTGACTCTCACATAATAATCACTTACTTTCTCAGATTCTTTCATTTTCAAAATTTTAAAGTCTCTTTTTAAAATTTTCAACTTAACTACTTTTACCTGATCACTTCCTTGGAAAGCTTCCTTTAAAATCCTCTAGTCATCTTTTATTTTCTTTGCACCCAAAATCCTTGGAAATAATTTCTTATCAAGAGCTATTTGAATATGAAACAAGGCTTCAGAATTCTTCTTCTAAGCCTCCTTTCTAGTTTTTCTTTCATTGGTTTATAGGGCATTCCAAACAGCTGGCTCTACATAACCTGATTCAACAATTTCCCACAAATTTTAAATTCCTATCAAAAAGGTCATCATTTTGATGCACCAATAATCATACTCATTTCCATCAAATTTTGGAATGGGAAAGGAGTTAGAATTCGACATGATAAACCTTTGGAAAAATTCCAACTACTAAATCTTTAACCCAAAAGAAAATACCTACTTTGATACCAAATGAAGAATCTAAAACAAGCCAAAATTCCTGCACTAAAAGGTTATGAAAGCTAACAGTAGAAATAAAAGAAATAACAATAAAATTAACTTAGAAAAGAACATAACAAAGACTAATTTTTTCAGGCTATATAAAACTATTTTATTTATGAGTATATATAAAATATTATCCGCAATACAGAGATAGCTAAAACAAAATGAAGAAAAAAAATATATAGAAAAAACACATACACATGACATGCATTAAAAGCTGCGTTGGAAGATAGGAAGTTTCAGTAAAACCAAAAATAGTCTAAACATTTAAAACAAACATTGTATGCACTATGATGATGTATGGCACCAATTTAAAAGAAATTGTAATGCATGCTGAATTGAAATAAAAGATTCACATGCATCAACTATCAACATAGCCTATGTGGCAATGAGTACAGATGAGAAGACAAAGTGCCTTGGTAGGAATGAAATCATGGTGGCATGGTGCAGCATCATCACACAACTAGAATGGATGGAGAATTTGCATGAAATTCTTTTCCTTGTTGGTGACCTTGGCTATTCTAAGAAGAGCACCGCTATCAAGGTGGAGCATGAATTTCTCAATATTTATACATCTAAGAATGATTCCACCCGCTACAAAAACACAACACCTCAGAGCAAGTGATGGATGAGATACACTACTTGGTGGCACTCTATGCGGGGCGTGGTGAGGAAGTGAGAATTAGAATCTATGGTCATAACCTCAGTGGTTCCATCACTCTTCTTAACGCCTTTTGAAATAGCCACTAAGGGATTTAGTGTGCATGAAAACAACCAAACCCAAAGAGTTCCTATCATCGTCTTCTTGTTCGGGGCTCCACTGGTGGACAACAATGCTTTCAAGGAGACTTTGGAGGAGCTCGGCTTGAAGGTCCTATGTGTTGTGGGCAGGTAAGGTGTGGTGCCAAAAATTCTTGGAATTTTGTTCAACGAAGGAATGGAGAAATATGAAAAACTAATGGGCTACATGTTGAAGGCTCTTCCTTGGTCATATAAACATGTAGGGGTAGAATTAGCATTGGATCTCAAGATATTTGAATTGTTAAAGAATAACCTCAATTTTCTATTTGTCATAATTTGGAGGTGTACTTTCATTTTTTGGATGGGTTTGAGAGCTTGACTATCTCATTCTGAGCCAAATATCAATATGATGTGGCCTTAGTTAACAAGTCCTTTGGTATGCTATAGAAAGAGCTAATGGTGTTGACTAATTGACATCAAATGGAAAATAAAGGGTTGGTATGCAATTTCTATGGAAGGTGGGTACAACCCGAGTGAGATGTCGATGGTGTTCTCTCCTTGTAGGAGTTTATGGTGAACTTATCAAAGACCCCAGAGTCATCTGCAAGAAAAAATAACTTCCATGAGAGAGAAACGAGAGCAATATCATGCTATCAATAAGATGGAAGAATGCCAAATTGAATATATAAAAGTACATATGATGCTTTGCTTATATAGGTAAGGTGAGAGATAATGCAATAGGATTGTGACATGTGTCTTAATCCTATAACATGTGACAAATAACTAACTACAAAGGAAATGATGCAAAGACAAGATAAGTTTTAGATAAGACTTCTAGAAGAATCTTATATCCTAAGTAAACTTAACATGTGGATATGTCCCTTAATTATCTAGTGGATGAATTCACAAAATTTATTCACACCAACACCTCCCCTTAAGTACAACATAGGAGAGAAGATTATTATGCAAATGAAAAAAATAAGCAAGGATGGGTCCCGGCTACAAGGCCACATTAGGTACCCATGTACATATGCAAATGAAATCTCTCACAAATGGAGAAAAGGATAAAACCTAGTGGGATAAAATTACTCCCCAAAAGAGAGATAAATTCAATAATGATATCCATCACAAATCCAATCAATATTTATCCACATAAAGGATGATAAGGGAGATCCCACAACCTTCCCCCCCAATAATGAGATAACCTATTGTAAAAAGAAGCACTAGAAGTACACTTGTGGAGTAACATTGGAATTATCAATTTGAAAAGCAAGGAAAGATACTTCTATTTGCTAGAAACCATATTAGAGTCACTCAAGGACTCAAGTCAAAATCGTGATAAAGTAATAGCAGGCTTGATACCAAGGAACACTAGAGATATCACTAAATTGGCGCAACTCTAGAATCTATGAAGCAAAAGTTGATTGACAAATGATTTGGAATTGAAATGAAGTACATCACATGCGATCCAACTTAAGGCATGTCATCCACATCCCCAAGCTTGCTCTTATATTTACATGAAAGGTGGTCAACTAGCCAAAAGAGACAACAAAAAGTGACATATGAGGACAAGGCTACCTAACCCCTTGCCCCCACTTAGTGTAGGACAAGGATGAGCCAAATAGGATGAAATTAAGTATCAGTTAGAGGAACTAGGTGCTTCAACACAAGGAAGAGCACTGTGATCCTTAAGATGTTGAGTTTTGTTACTCAAAGCCTTACATTCATTAGTAGAATGGCCATGAATTCTATGATATGTGCAAAATGAACTCTTGTAGTAAAATTTATTTTGAGTTTTTGGAGGAAGGGATATCAAACGATCTTGGAGGAGTCTCAAAAAGATACTCTCTTGATCAATAGTATAATATGTTCCCTTATTTGTGCAAGATGTCATACAGACACTAACTGATAAGGCCTTAGATGAAAAAGGAGATAAGGGAGGTAACCTAGATCTTTCTTGAAAGAGTATGGTATGTTGGTTTGCTTTGTGTGTTCATTGTATCCATGTTTCAGAGGAATATTGTATCCAATACCATAAAAATCTTTCAATTCAGGGGGTTTATGCTTCTGAGAAGGATTAGCTTCTTCAAGGGAACACAAATCCTTTTTAAATTTATTCATCATCCCCTCATGAGGGATGGGAGTGACATATCCCCCATCACCATCATGAGGTAATTTTGTAGAACCAAGTTGAGAAAATGAAACACAAGGTTATTTTAGATTGTGAGATTTTGCACTCTCTTATAAAGGGAGGTGTAAAACCCCAATCATCATTAGAACTTATGTTTGAAAATGAATCGTTGGTATATGAATCTTTGGATTTTGAGGGTGAGATTTTAGATTCTTTATTGAAAGGAGGCATAAAACCTAACGACCCCCAATTATCACTAAAGAGTTTTGTTGTAGGTGAAGGATTAGCATCAACTTGTATAGGTTCAAATTTTGATCTTGGGATGAAATTATTAGGAATGTTGTGATCATATAATTTATAACTTCATTCATCTGCTTAGATCATATATATCTTGTTGTTGTATTCAAATTTCATTGTAAGGTGAAGAGTAGACATGAATTTTTCATAGTATGAATCCATGGTCTCCCTAGGAGAAGGTTTTATGAAAGGGGTAATGGCATGATATCGATAGGGGTAGGAAACACTATAGGTCCAACCTCAATAGGTAATGTGATCATTCCTAATGATTTTCTATTAACATTGTCAAAACCATGAATATGATCACCATTAAGTTGAATAATCCTCTTGTCCACTCCAAATTTTTCTAGGAGGTCAATGCTAAAAATGTTAATACCTTCTCCATTGTCTATGAGAGTGTTCCTAACTATAGTTTCATTAATGATCACATTTATCATCAAGGCTTCATTTTTGTTTTGAATCTCAAGTGAGGGAAATTCATGTTTAGGGAATGTAATTTCTGACTGCGTGACTTGCATATGATCAAAGGAGGGTGTTACATTATTCAATTTCATATAAGATTGGATCTCCTCCTGATTTATTTGTAATATTTCATGAAATAGACACTTGTATGTAGGTGATAGTTGAATGAGTTGCCATATAGATATATTAATGGGAGTCTTTTTAAGGTCTTCAACACTAGGAAAACTATGTTGAGGAAAAGGTAATGGAGTGGGAGTGATTTGTGGTTTCCTATATGTTTGAGCAAATAAGTTATAACTCAGTTATTGAAAGACATTGTTACTACCAGATCACATCATAGATTTCAAGAAACCTCTTATTTTCTTATGTGATTCACTAATGGGAGGTGACTTACGAGGCTCACTAAGTAAAGGAGATCCAATTTGTGTCGTCATAACCTCAACAAAATTTTCTTTAATTTCATGATTTTTTAGTGAAGAGGAGTCTAATGTCACTTCATCATCTTCACCTAAGGAATCTTTAGTGTTTGAAATACATGTGTCAATGTTCACATTTTCTTGCACTATGATATCTTCCCTAGGAGGATAGTTTTTAGGAGAACTACAAACTAGATGTTCATGACATTTAAAGGTTGGTTTTTCTAAAATGGCTTCATCACAAGTAAGGGAGTTACCAATGGTTATATTTTATTGCTTATCAATGATGGTGTTTTCTTGTTCAATAATGTTTTCCCTAGGGGAAGGGAGACACATAATATTCTCATGATTTTTATTGACTATATCTTCTTCACAACTAGGAGAGATACTAGGAGGAGAACAAATGTGATTGTCATGATAATTTTTTATTTCATTCCTTTGTTCCCTAATGTCTTACAAAATAAGATAGGTATGGGAAGGATCATAAAGATGGATGTTATAGACCTTAAAGATTTGATCATCTAACACTAACATATCCTCATCATTTACAATATCATTATCTTCCACTAAATCATTCTCACAAGCAAAGGGGGAATGGAAATTAGGTAAGGTGATGTTTAGAAATGTATCTATGATGGTATTCTCTTGTGCTATAATATCTTCCAATGTAGGAGAGTTTATAGAAGAGAAGCTTTCAACAATGTCATGATTCTCAATGAGTGCATCTTCTAACACCAAAATACCTTCGTCACATGTAGGAGAGGTATTAGGAGAAGAGAAACTATGATCATCAAGATTGTTTATATTTTCATCTTCTTCTATTACATCATTCCCACAAACAAGAGAGATAAGAGGGGTTGTAGGTTTGAGGCAAGCATCACCATTTTCACTTTCTTGCACTAAGATACTTTCATAACTAGGGAATGCATTGAATGATTGGCTAACATGCTTATTGATTAACTTTTCCTTTGCAAACTTGGAAAAGATAGATACCAAAATTTTGTGAAAAGCAATCTATGTAAAGTCAAAATGCAATGTAAAGAGCTAGAATGAAATAAAATTTTCAGATTTCAAACAAGGTAATGTACTGATTACACTATGCAATGACCTGAAAATGAAATGTTGTAAATGCAAATTTGGAATTAAGCAATGCATGAAATGGACCAATTTAAGCTAGATTCATGTAACAAAAACTCAACCAACTTAAAACAAATAACTAATGGCAGAAAACAAAAGTGTAGAAACAAGGTTTTTAATGTTGTAAAAGGAAGTTTTAGATGTGCACTAGGATGGATTTTCCCAGTGGGGCGTATGAGTCCTAGTGAGGGTTTTTCACATAATTTTCAATAAATTTTAAGTGATTTTTATGCCTTTTAGTTTGCATGGTGTGTAACCTAAGTGAAAATGTAGTTTTCAGATGATTCTCAATTATTTGAGATGCAAAAATGCAACCTATATGCACTTTCACTAATGCAAAATTTTGAAACCCTAGAATGCAAATTAACTAATGCAAACCCTAATGAAATGTTAATGCAAACAAGATCTAGGATGATGATGCACTCCAAATCAGAATTATGATGTTCTAAATGTAGGTTCACCAAAATTTAAATTAGAGAATTTTTTCACTAGTGGGTTTTAAGACCTAGGGCAACAAGCTTTCTATACTCCACATTAAAGGATGAACTAGAGATCTCATTCGCTAGTTTTGGTGAATCAGTGCCAGATCTAGGTTTCTACATAGGAACATGTTTCTAGAAAAAGGGTATATGAATCTGCAAAAATCCTAGAAAATGCCTATAGTGGGACTCATTCTCCACTTTTGGGGGATCAGTCCCATTTTGTCGTGAAGTTTCCTAGGAGAAGAATCTTGAATTGAAACTTTGCAAGCCTCTAAAGATGGATCAAAGAAGCACTTTCCCACTAATTTCCTACAAATTGGATGGATATTTAGCTCTAGATCTAAGTTTACTTGAGTCTTGACAACTTTTCATGACAACTTTGATGACATTTGGAACTTTGTCATTTTGGTACTTTTTAAGGCTTCAAATCCACTTTTCTTCAATCTATAAACTTACAATCACACATGTAAAGACGAGAAAAACTTGTTGATTGTTAGTTAATAGGGGTTTTCCCTGGTCAAACCCTGTTTTGGTACTCAAACCTTGAAATGGAATGAAATATGAGTGGAGAATGATGAATGAACAAAATATGATGTTTCAACTCACCAAACCCTAGCAATGAAGTGTTGCAAACATGTGTGAGATGGATCCAATGGATGTAGATCTTGACTCTTGCTTGAATAGGATACATGTTGAATGAAATACTATATTGAATCATGAAACCCTAAATCATAATTGTTAGCTCAAAAAAAAAAATGATGCATGATGTTTGATGCTTGAATAATGCTCTAGAATGTTTGATAATCTACTCTTGAAGACTCTTGAATGATCTTTTGGATGCTTGAATGCTCTTGTGAACTCCAATTTGCTATTATGAATGCTCATTCAACTTGCTAGGTGTAAAATGAGTGAAAGAAACTTGTATTTATACTTAATCATGCAAGAATTCCTAAAATTACAACACTATAAGCTGACATTAGATCTAGGAGGATAAAATCCCACCAAAAATTTGAATTAATTTTAATTTTGGGCCACACAGAACTCCTTCACCCAAGGTGGTGAATGAGTCCCATTAACCATAATTTGTGGGACCAAATTCAAAAATTCTTAGAAAGGTGTAAAACTAGGATTGGGACCCAAAACCCTAGGTGGAACTCATTCTCCCAAGGTGGTGAATGAGTCCCAGACCACCAACTCTAAGCCATACAACCTGGGAACACCTAAATTATGATAGGATATTAATTTGTGTTGGGATTATCCTCGAAAAGATGCATTAAATGAGGCTTGTGGATGTAAAATAAGGAAAATTAAAGCATAAAGAATCCCAATTACTAATGAAAACCCTAGAAAAGTGTGAAAGTATGTTACTGTTTAGTTGAAAAATGGTTTCTTTATAGAAAATTACTTTCCTCCAACTAACATTCAAGGATTCCCTAGAGATCTCAATGCAAAGGAGAAAGAGATATTGCAATAGGGTTGTCCTAGGGTCTGATTAATGACTAATGAGGGGTTCACCACCAAGTTAAGACTTGGAAAAGACAATGAAATGTAAGATGAAATGAAAAACCCTAATATGATGCAAACTTGAATTAAATGACCTAGAAATGCATATGAAACAAAATAACAAACTGTAAGATGTCAAAATGTCTGCACTTGGAAATTTGAAGATTACTAGAAGGAGTCTTGAAACATTGGAAATTCTGACTTTTTGACCTAGTGGGACTCATTCACCATTCTGGGCGAATCAGTCCTAGTTTTAGATTTTTGCACATGAGTAGGTTTTGGGCAAAAGGGTATTTGGATCTGCAAACAATTCTAAAAAATACATGTAGTGGGACTCATTCACCACTTGTGGTGAATCAGTCCCATTCCACTCTTTTGAGAATTCAAAGTTTGAATCTATTCTTCCCAGTCTTCTCAATATGATTCTCCAAGTTTTTATATCTGAAAGACTAATGTCAAGGTTGTAGGGAAATTTTTGGTGAATATTACAAGCTTGCAAAATGGGGAGACAACTCCAAAAACTTTCTCCAAGATTGTAACCTAATATTCAATGATCTTCAAGTCTTCAAAGTACCTAGATCTGCAATCACACAAAGAGAGAGGAGAAAAAATTATTAATTGTAAGTGAATAGGGGTTTTCCTTGGTCAAACCCCTTGTAGGAAATTAAACAAAATGATGAGACAATGAAATGAAGGCATTCAACATGAGACAAAGAACATGAATCATGGAAAATAATACCTTGAATGATGCCTTGTAAATGATGTCTTGTAAATCTGCAACTCAACATGAAATGGCCATGAAGGATGTAGATCTTGATCTTGAAAATAGGAGTAGAACCATGCTTGATCTTGGATCTTCAATGCCATATCACAACACTAGCTCAATAACATGTTTGATGCTTGATAACCTTGATGTGATAATGGATCTTGGATTGCTGCAACAAATGATGAAGAATCTGCCCTTCAATTTTATTGAATGCACTTGTGAACTCAACTTTTCTATAAGGATGCTCATTCAACTTGCTAGGGGGTGATCCCACAATACTGGTTTACAATTTTTTGCCAAATTGGACACTAAACTGATTTTTCTAACTAAATCTTCACTTTCAAGCACCTATAGTGGCTAAACCGTGAGGAATTTGAAAATGATGAAAACTAGTGATTTGTGACATTTTGTCTGTAGATTCTAAATATATTTTTTTCAAAATTTTTGGAATTAGATTGCACTTCTTTTTCCATCTCCTTCAAAAACTAGTTTTTTTAGTAAAAACCATTTTTAAGGAGTGATTCTCACCATATACAAGATAAGTTTTTTTCCATGAAGGATAAAATTCTATTTTTTCCAAATTTAGATTTGTAACTATGATATCTAGTGCTTTCATTTGGTTTCATAGTGTTTTATTAAAAAAAAATTCCTTAATCAAGTTTCAAAGTCAAACCAATTACAATTTAGACATAGGCAGATCGTATACACCATAACTTTTTTTGTATGTATCAAAATTCCATTTTTTTTGTTGGATCAAGGAATTCAATATCTAGTGCACTAATATTTTTGAATTTTTTTTTGATAATCTACTATTTTTCCACATGTGCAGAACATAGAGCTTTATTTTCAGTGAAAAACCTACATTCACAAGAAATAAAAATAGATCTAATAATCAAATTTAATTTATTTAAAATTATACTTTTTGGGAAGCTTATAATAAGGACTACATACTCACAAAAGATAAATTTTAAATGAATTAATTTGATCCCCCAAAAGATAAATCAAAAGTGATTTTTTATCAGCATTTTGATGGGTGTAAAGGAGACTCCATTATAGGTATGGTTTTAAACTAGTGGGGTTCTATCCAAGGGGGTTTGATCTAAGGTGGTTTGATAAAACCCTCTTCAATTGGAATCCTTTAAATAGAAAAATTAAAGGATTAAATCATTATATTTTCTAAAAATATGTGATTTAAGCAAAAATCAAGATCTCTGAGAAAGTGTAAACCAGTATTGTGGGATCACCCTAGGTGAAAAATGGATGAAAAAAACTTGTATTTATACTTAATTATGCAAGAATTCCTAAAGTTACAACACTACAAGTTGACATTAGATCTAGGAGGATAAAATACCACTAAAAATTTAAATTAGTTTTGATTTTGGGCCAAATGAGACTTATTCACCCAAGGTGACGGAGGAGTACCATTAGGCATAATTTTTCGGACCATTTTAAAAAAATGCTTAGAAAGGTGTGAAACCAAGATCGAGATTGAAAAATTTTAGGTGGGACTCATTTTTCCAAGGTGGCGAATGAGTCCCAAATCACTAAATCTGGGTCATTCAAGCTTGAAACACCTAAATTATGATTGGGTAATGATTTGTGTTGGGATTATCCTCAAAAAGATATAATAAATAAGGCTTGTGGATGTAAAATAAGGCCAATTAAAGCATAAGAAAGACCAATTATTAATGAAAACACTAGAAAAGTGTGAAAGTGTGTTAC
The DNA here is from genome assembly GCA_007258455.2 of Sequoia sempervirens. Classification (NCBI taxonomy): domain Eukaryota; kingdom Viridiplantae; phylum Streptophyta; class Pinopsida; order Cupressales; family Cupressaceae; genus Sequoia; species Sequoia sempervirens. The sequence continues at coordinate 737,422 of VDFB02271358.1, forward strand.
AACACTTTACAACACTTAAAAATAAGGAAAGATTAAGTTTAAAAAGATATTTATTAAGTTTAGCTAATTAATAAACTTAGAAAAGTGTGAAAGTGTGTTACAACACTTCACAATACTCTAGCAAGGTTCCATTTAAATCCATTAGTTCGCAAGGGCCCAAGACCTAATGTGAAGTTTTCAAACACATTACAACACTAAATCAAGGAAATATTAAGCTAAATTTCACAAGGAGGGCCTAAACAAGTGTGAAAATGTCCCTAATGATATTTTTTGACACTACAGTTACAACACTTTACAACACTCCAAATAAGGCATGATTAATGTTAAAAAGAGATTTATTAGGTGTAGTTAATTAATAAAACCTCAAAAAAGTGTGAAAATGTGTTGTACAACATTTCACAACACTTTAACAAGGTACCATTTTAAGTTCATTAGTTCACAAGGGCCCAATACCTAATGCGAATGTGTCAAACACATTACAACACTAAATCAAAGTAATATCAAGTCCAATTTGTCATTAATTATTCCCAAATCAAGCAATGAAAAAGGAGGAAGTTCTTTTTCATCATTACAGTGGGAAAATGACTACCAACATCCAAACCATGACCCCTACTTGGTGTGATCACATTACCTATTATAGTTGGAAAGGCCACATTACAAACCCCGATCCATGTTATGCCTCATGATCTTTCATATAATCTTCTTTTAGGCAGACCATGAATTCATGCAATGAATGGAATGCCTTCTACTCTTCATCATATCATGAAGTATGTCTACAACAACAAAGTGTAAACACTCGAAGCTGATCTTGAGGCTTATAGTGTTTTACAATTTGAGAGAGACAAGGAGTGTCCTTTGAAAACATTGACACCTACTACAAAAGTGGAACCCATGCAACTAAAAGACAAAGAAAAGAATAATGAGGAAGCCACAAGGCTACTAGAAGATGATTGGGGTTCCTTGGATTTCACACCAACATTCATGGGTGAATACAAGATCATAAAAAAAGAGTTTGAAAATGGAAAAGAAAAAGAGGTAATGTCAACACAAGATTCAAAAGAATCCACTCCAACCACTTTAGAAGAAGAAACAAACTACACAAAAATCTTTGATGAAGTTGATTACGAATAGGGTAAGTGGACAAAGATGGTTCCCAAAAAGGGGACTTAAGTGGACAACTTTTTTTTGAAAGAAGGAAATACTAACCTTCGACGTGAAATTGAGGATAGTTACACTCAAAATTTTGAGATAGAACAAAAACAAGGATCAAAGTGCTTTGTGTCTACTTTCTAAACTACTAATTTATTTTAAAAACGGTTGATATTAAGGGGTTCAAATGAGGGAAGTGCATAAATTGGTGTTATTTTTGTCAGAAAAACATAACATAGCAACTCTTGTACGACCCTTGTATGGTGAACTTTTTTTATTATTTTTAAAATTACTGTAGTTAGAGGTTAGCTAATAGTATGTAGTTGATGGATGATTTTTCTGATATTTTTTTAATGAATATTTGATTTTTTACTAATTTTCAAAGTGGACACTTCTTGAAAAAATAGAATTTTGGCCATGCTACCCCTACAAATTTTGGAAACTAATTGAAATATTTAAAAAAAAAAAAAATTAGAATGGAGGCTAGTTTCTAAAAATGTAATTTATTTGAAATTTTGATGAATGGTTAATTTATAATAAAAAAACACCAAACACTACTTTTTTCCAAAAAAGAGACATACAAACAAAATAAATTATGGATGAAAGGCTCAACATTTTCAAAAAGTGAAAAAATTACATCATTGGATAACTAAGAGAGAACCTAACATTACCAAGATGTTTGGTTTGTTTGATATTGAACCACGTGCAATCCTAATGGTGAGCACGAACCCGATTATGTGAAAAATTGTAGAATTAGCAAAAAAACGTCTTTGGTCATTGGGAATGCCATCTAATCCTTTGGTTTAGTATTCTAAGGAAAATAAAAATCCCAAGGCTTGGGGATTCCCAAAGCAAGATATAATGTGTGCATGTTATAATGTGCACACATTATAACGCGAGCGTGTTAGATTTCAGTTTTGACATGGTTTTTTTCATTTGTGGGGAGCATTTCTAGCAAGACATAATGCGAGTGCGGTATAATGTGCTCACATTATGTATTTCTTTATGTTAAATGCTACTCTATTGAATGCATGTTTATATATTTGTATGTTTGTATGTACATGTATGCTTGTATGTCATGTATGTATGTATTCCTGTATGTATTAATGCATGCATATTGTATGTATTCCTATATGTATGTAAGATTGTATGTATGTAGGATTGTATGTACATATGTATTATGCATGCATGTATGTATTCATGCATGTCTTTAGAGGGAGGGAGAATTTTAAGAGAGAGAGAGAGAGAGAGAGAGAAAGAGAGAGAGAGAGAGAGAGAGAGATCTAGAGTTGTCTAGGTAGGATAGGAGGGATAGAGAGAGGGAGAGAGAGAAGGGGGTGGGAAAGAGAGAATTGAGAGAGAGGGAGAGAGAGAGAGAGAGGGGGGGAGAGAGAGAGAGATGGAGAGAAAGAGAGAGTTATGTACGTAGGGTGCCAAAGGGAGAGACTTGAGAGTGTGAGGGAGGGTGAGAGGGAGAGACTTGAGAGATAGGTAGTTAGAGGGAGTGTGAGATAGAGGGAGTGGGAGAGAGAGGGAGTGTGAGTGAGAGACCTGAGAGAGGGAGAGGGTGTGGGAGGGAGTGACCTGATAGAGGGAGAGAAAGAGGGAAGTGGAGTGAGAGGGACTTATTTAGGTGTGAAGAGGTTTTTCGCATTGCCCTAGCCTTCCAATTTTTGGCTTCACTTTTATATTTTGTAGAAGTGTTGGGGGTAAGGTAAGGTCAATAAGGAAGATGGCCAATGCGCCATGGGGTGGTTGCATGGTTTTCCTTTATCATTTTTATTTTTGGAGGAGCACCCAAGACATGCATCGGGATGGCGGAGATTTGCTGCAAAAAAATTCTTCAGAAAGCATAAGTTCGTGACTAAGTGACGTGTCACCTCTCTATCAAAGGAGGACTATATCTTTTAAAGATTGGCAGAACTTGCTAGTTTATCTTTGCTTGTCTCAAGACAGAAGGCTTCTGGTCATTGCTTCGAGGTGATGTGATTAGTCAAAAGAAGTAATTGCTGAAATACTGTTTTTAAGATTGGATATGATATTGCTCTCTCTTTAAAATATCTGAAAGACATTAATGTAGTAGTTGAAAAGTTAATGCAAAGATCTTTTTCAGCCTAACCGAGGGCTTACAAATCAAATTGCGAGCTATTAGGTATCAACATATGGTAGCATTTACTTTTGGGAAAGGTGATGTTTCTCTCTTTGATGGATTTAAAAGGAAGGCGACGATACCAGAAAGAAGAGGATTTTTTCAGAAAAGGATTTTTCCAGGAGGAAACTATTTTCTTTAAAAAGAGGAAGTGTTTTCCGTTTTAGTTTTTTCTTAAAGTTTAATGAACTATATTTTAGAAGCAAGTTATAGAACTACTTTATTCTGGAAAATTATATCTATTAAGGTTTAAAATATTATCAGATTGGCATCCAACCTTTGTTTCAAATTTTAGTTTTAATTAAAGCACGAATTATTGAGGGGAATTTTTTGAGATTGTGCATGTATGGCTTGTTTCAAACTTTCTTTATTTATACTATCATTTTTGAATGAAACACTGTCTTGAAAGATATATTCTGGTAGTTTAAAGAGAGGATATCTATGCTTTATGCTTGTGCTGTGGAATGACATCTTTGAGAGAAAATGGACTATGTCATTGGACTTTTCTACTAACTTTGAAGTTGTTATTCTTATGTGTTATGTTGTATTAGGAGACAAAGTTCTTATAATTTTTTGAAATATTATTGTTTTACTCTAAGGATTTTTTATGTTTGATTGGACCTCAATGAACACTTCTTATGGAAAGATTTGAAAGTCTAAATTGTGCTTGAAGTTAACCTTTGTTATTCATTCTCTTTCCAACAATGAGGGGTTGTGGCTTTCTGTGTCCTTTATATCAATCATAGGAATAATTTGAGTTTGAAATGTTGCAAAATCTTTAGTGTATCACCTTTCATGTTTTATATTTACATTTCTCTTTCTACCTTATCTCAAAACCCCAAAAGAAGAGTCGATTTTCTATAAAAAAACCTGTAGGTATTCAACGAGACACAATTTGTACCTCACTCATTGAATTTCCCATAATACTGGTGGAGAGGCACAAGCTTTGATGATCAACAGTTATTTTTCTGGCACGCTTGGTGGAATAGAAGTTTTTACAAATTCCTTATTAGATGTTAGAAATATTTCTTAAATTAGGCTAATGAATGAAACTAGAAATTTCATGCCCAGAGTCCAAACAAGAGCATCCTCGAGAGGGTGTTTCCAATACTCTCATTTACCTACCTCAAAGCTTAGAAGGAGAAGAAGTACAAGATATGTGTCACCTGTAAGGAGTAATAGATCAAGAAGTAAGAACCGATTATCTAGAGAATTATCTACTCTAGCTCGAGGCTTAGATTTCTAGATAAGATTGCTTGTATACCTAATTCATAGAAATATTTTCCTCATGGCTCAAGTACCTCCTCCTGCTCCTAGAAATTTTGTAACATGGAATAGTGGTAGTCCACTACAACCACCTACACCCCCAAATATATGGCCTGCCATACCTGCTAATTCCCTCAAGGCTATTCCAAAGTTTTCTAGAGAAGAATTTAAAACCCCTTTTGAACACCTCCAGGATATAGTGAAGGTATGTAGAGTGCATAACATAGAAGAGGAAAACATTTCTCTAAGGTTGTTAGCCACATATTTTAAAGGAAAGGCCCAAGATTGGTATCGATATTTGGTCTTAGGTTCTATCATCTCACGACACCAGCTCAGAGGATGCTTGTTCGAACATTTTTTAGAGAAAGGGGATCACTCCTCACTATTACATTAGTTAATTACCATTAAAAGGGCTCCCAGAGAATCCATGAGTGACTTCAACACTAGGTTTGACAAAACTTGGCAGAGGATTCCCCTAACTACTTGCCCCCTAGCTATGATGGCCTTCATGTTTTATCTGAAGGCTATAAATCTAGACATCACAGTTATGATAACTTCTATGGGTAGAGATATCTTTCCCGATGCTTATGAAGTGGCAATATGAGCAGAAAATAGTCTAATCGATGTTGGGAAACTCCCACCTTGACCTCTTATGCCTATGTTCATAGAACCCTCCAGAATGATACAAGAAGGAGGTTGTTCAAATATGTCTGCTGTGCAAAGCATCACTTCAGACATGCCCCAGTCTATGTACGTATATTCTTCTGCACAAAGCAACATGTTGGGCTCAAGTTCAGTCACAACTGACATTAACGACATGAAGAATCTCATGCGAACTCTAGTTAAGAAATTAGTCATTCTCAAACAGTAGTAGGTAATGCTAATGAAGGTGAACGCTCAGACCTATGGCGGAAGAAACCTCCCTTGTCAACAAAACTCATACCAAGGTTTCACCCGAGTTGGAAGCCAACATAAAACATCCACAAACCAGATAGTTCTAGTCACCGTGCCACTTCAAACGGTAAAAGGCAGTCAAAGCAAAGAACTGATCTTAGGCCATAACAATTTGGTGGAAGAAGATGACACATGGTGCCTCACCTGTAGCGATGATCATTTCCCATAGAATTTCTTGAAGGAAAATATGCAAAAATGGATGGCGGAACAAAAAAGCAAGGGCCCACCCCTGAAAATGAACGAATGTAGGTCATTTGAAATGGAGAATGCTTGTTTCCTAGCGCAATCGCAAGGGATCCCTTTGGAACAAGAAGCAGACGTGGGGCCCGACCAAGCATTATTCTCATGGTTAGAGGAAGAAGATGCAATGTACACAAATGAAGCTCAGATGACTGGAGTTCCACCAATACGGTCCAATTACAAAACGAAATTTAAAAGAAGGATTGTAGGGGAATATGTGCAACAAACTCCACCATGTGCACTGCCACAACAATTATTTCCCCTAGAGAAATAGGGTTCGCCACCCATCACCCAACCTTGTCTACAACAATAAAAGGTACAATCAACAGAAAAGGAGGTGAACAAAGCACCAACCCCAATCAAGATAGAATGATCTTTTCCAAAAACAAAAGAGATACCACCATCTAAGCCTAAGGCACAAGCATTTGGGACGCTTAACGTAGTGGAGTAATTGAATAAGGAACTTGCCAATATATCATTATGGGATGTCATATAAATTCCTGAGCAAAAAACCCTACTTCAAGAAGCATTAAAGGTGGAGAGAGAATCTTGTAGGTAGGCACAATTCAGTTGGAAAATTAGAGTGGAAATGATAGATCCACACTTCCCCCTCAGACTCTGAAAGAAACATCTTATACAAATAATGAGAGCAGGGTTAAGTAATAAGAGGTAAACGGAACAAAGCCCACACCTTTCTTTTTAATGCTTATAATAGGAGACAAATTGTTGCATAATAATATGATTGATTTGGGGGAAAGCATGACTGTCATGCCAAAGCAAGTGGCAGATTCCTTAAAAATTAAGTATGAACCCATTGAAAGAGGAATCATGCAGTTAGATGGGAAAAGGGTTTCGACCATTGGTTAGATAAAAGACTTTTCTCTAACTCTTTTCTCTTGCCCAAGCCAAATAGTCACCCAAGAAGTTGTAGTAATAGATATTCCGCCAGTTTTCAGGATGTGTCTATCGAGGGATTTCACCGCAAAACTCAACAAATATTTGGAGCTTGATTGGTCCCATTTGATTTTGAGGACTAAGCTGGGAGCAAAGATGAAGATTCTTTCAGAGCCATTGCATCCCAAACATATTGCAGGCAATGTGTTCCTATGATTTGAATCTGCACATACGGATATATCTCAATAGGAGAAATATTGTGTTTAAATGCTAGAAGATGAATAGGATACAAGTGAGCAAACTACTAAAGAAGAAGTGTTGCTTAACCAATTCATTGAGTTTGATCCCTTCATAAACTTCCATGCAACCAGGCTCGAGACTTATGTAATTTTTTATGACAATCAAATTTTTCTGAAACTAGTAAAAGATCACTAGAAATTTGATGACTTGTCTGATAATCGGCTATGGACTCTTTTCTTTGACAGTGCCAAGTGTAAGGTTAGTGCCAGTGTGGGTGTTCATTTTCTCTCTCCAACAGGATCTGAGACACTCAAATCTTACCATTTCATGTTTTCATGTTCAAAAAATGATGCTAAATATGATGCTTTAGTTCACGGCCTAAACCTTGCACAAAGAATAGGTATAAAAGAATACAAGTTTTCGAAGATTTAGAGCTAGTGGTGAGTCAGGTTCGTGGTCAAGCAGTAGCAAAGAATACCTAGATGAGGTCATACAAACATTGAGTCTGGGACCTGATTGAGGGTTTCAAAGCCTTCAAATGTATACAAGTTATTCCCCGATCATAGAATAGTATAGCTGAGTGAATTGCATCAGTTGGGTCACAATTTGAACCAGTTTCCAACTTGACTAAGGAAAATGCAATTCAGGTCATTGTCTAACCCTCAATTCCAAACAATGATGATAATTGGCATGGTTTCGATGACGATACCTAGATAGCTACCTTCATACAAATGGAGGAATGATTCTCGATAGTCCAACCTTAGGAACAAAATTCTCTGAAGGGAAGGTCATCCAATTAAAAAGGAATATGCTTCCAAGAGGATTAATTTCCCTCAAGAACCTTTTTGACTATGAAGATGCAAGAAACAACAAGTGAAGGTTCATGGCAGATGAAAAAGATTACGAAGAACTTGATGTTAGAAATGGCAGAAGGTTGAAAGTTGGAAAAGAGGTTCCGACTAAAGATAAAGAAATACTAAGGGATCTATGTTATGAATATGATGGGGTTATGGCTTGGACTTATGATGGCCTTATAGGTTAAGACTCTGGTATAATCCAACAAACCGTCGACTTGGAGGATGGGTCTAAACCTGTCTGATAGAAGGAAAGGCTTGTCAATCCAAAGATTGAATCATTAATTGCACAGGAGCTTACCAAGCTGGTCGAGTCCAAGATAATATATCCAATCAAATATTCCACCTAGGTGTCAAACCTAGTATTTTTCTGAAAGAAGAATGATGATATTAGACTTTGCGTCAATTTTTGAGATCTAAATAAAGCATCACTTAAGGACCATTGTCCCTCTCCTTCAATGGAGAAAATTTTATAGATAGTAGCTGGGTCTGAAATGCTCTCACTACTTGATGTTTTTTTAGGGTATAACCAGGTATATGTGAAGGAGAATGACCAACAAAAAACAACATTTAACACTAAGTGGGGAACGTTTGCATATGCTAAGATTCCATTTGGCTTGTCAAATGTTGGCATAACCTTTCAATGAGCAATGGATATCACCTTCAAAGGTTTAATTAACCTAATCATTCTAATGTAGCTAGATGAATTAATAGTATTTTCAAAATCGAGAGATGATCACTTTGACCATCTAGAGAAGATTTTCCAAGAATGTCAACAGTTTGGGATTTCTCTTAATCCCAAAAAATGTGTTTTTGGGGTACCTCAAGGTAAGCTACTTGGCTTTATAGTCTCAAAAGAGGGAATATAGATAGATCCTAAAAGGGTTAGGTCCATAATGGAATTACCTCTGCCAGTAAACAAAAACAGACTCCAGTCATTCCTGGAAGATCAATTTCATGAGAAAGTTCATTTCTTACTTCATTGGTGTTGTAAGGCCTATTTAACTAATGCTAAAAAAAAATCTGCCTTTCAAATGGACCTCAGAGGGGAAATAGTCCTTCGAGCAAATAAAGATAGAAATTTCCACTGCTCCGGTCTTGGCCAATCCAAATTTTTTAAAGGATTTCTTACTTTATGTGTATAGTGGTCAGGATAGTATAGCTTTGGTACTTACTCAAAAGGGTGATCAAAATGAAGGAGAACATCCTATAGCATTCTATTTTAGAAATTTGAAAGGATATGAGATGAGGTACAACTTTGTGGAGAAACAAGCTTTTTCTATAGTTAAAAGTTTGAAGAAATTTTGACACTTGGTGTCGGCCGATAAAATCACTATCCTCGTAGCACATCCTAGTGTGCGGGAGTATATTACCGAGGGTGAGATCACTAAAAAAAGAGAAAACTAGATCACTAAGATTCTAGAGTATGATGTATACATTTGACCAACTAAGTTGTCCTGAGGAAGAGGTCTATGTGAATACAATGCACAGGAAGCAAGTCCTGTAGTCGAAAGGGAAATTGGCCAAGTATACTCAAATCAATTTGAGTCTAACAAATCTTGGGTTGTTGATCGAACATGGCACATGCAAAAAGGATATTACCCAACCAATCTGCCATCTAATAAAAGGAGGTACTATCGACTACAAGGCACAAGGTATGTACTAATTGAAGATGTAATTTTAAAAAGGAATTATGATGGTGTGCTACTCCAGTGCTTTACGCCCTATAGGCAGAGAGTGTTCTTAATGAATTTCACCATAGCCCTAAGGGTGGGAATTTTTCCGCCAATAACACCACTCTGAAAATAATGAAGGCAGGATATTATTGGCCCTCTATGTTCAAAAAAGTGCATCATCTAGTACATAAGTGTACTTAGTGCAAATTTTTTGTTGGAAAAACGAGGAATGCCGCTCAACCCCTAAGCCCAATTGTGATAGAGGAACCCTTTGCCTAGTGGGGCCTAGATTTTATCAGTATGATAAATCCTATTTCTAGTGATAGACACAAATGGATCCTCACAAAGACTACTTACTTTAAAAGGTGAGTAGAAGCTGTAGCCCTACAAAATGTAACAAAAGGATAAATTGTTAATTTTCTCAAAGAACTGGTGACCAGGTTTAGGCCACCCAAAACCATTATATTTGACAATGCCCAAGGTTTTTTCAGGTCAGGGATGTTATATTTTTCTATCCGACATGTAATTTTTCTTAAAAATTCATCCAATTACTATCCACAAGGGAATAGGTTAGTAGAATCCACCAAAAAAAACCTAATTAGGTTAATTAAATGCATTAGGTTAGAATAGAAAAGAGACTGGCATAAGCATCTATGAGCATCTTTGTGGGTGAACCGAATTACCCCTAAGAAGATTCTAAAATTTTTTCCCTATGAGTTGGTATATAGAAATGAGGTAGTAATGCCCATTTCTATAGAAATCCCTACTCTACAATTACTGAAGGCCGTAGAAGTTGAAGAAAATGGTGGAATGGAGGTGCGACTAGCATAACTCCTTAGACTAGAAGATGATAGAGAAAAGGTCCATGGAGCCATGATCAACCATCGACAGACGATAAAGCGATGGTTTGACAAAAAGACCTCTAGTCCAAAATTTAGTTAAGGGAGCTTAGTGCTAAAATATGATGAAAGTACTGCAAAATTGGGACAACACACAAAATTTGAAGCACTGTGGAAGGGACCTTTCCAAATCAATGCATGTAAAGAAAAGAATGCATATGAACTTGAAGATCTGGAAGGTAACACTTTAGGTATATGGGTGAACGATATTTATCTAAAGATTTTCCATTAAAATGCATAGTTTTGAAAGCTTTAAACAGTTATGTATCATATGTAAAGTTTTGTAATTATTTCAAAGTTTTTAAATAAAACCTAGGGGACACTAGGAAATAAGTAGTTGGTGTTATATTTGAAGTTCTACATATATGCAATCCCAAAGCTCAGATTCATACATAAGACTTTCTTGAGTGATCCCAAAAGGGTTTACAAAGAAAAAGATAAACAATGAAGGAGTAACACGTAAAAGTAGTCCGGAGGTGCCCTCGGCCATCACCCAGGAATGAGAAAAGACTTGCTATCAGGTTGTTTTTCTTTCTCTTCTTCTCTTTGTCTGGTTGCAAAAGGAGGGCCGAAGAACAAGACAGACACAAACAAAGGCCCAAGGCCTACTCATTGTGACTTTTCACCAAGAAGTTGAAGTGTTTCCTCTAGGCCAGTCTTGTAACCTACGCCACGCTATACTCATGAAGCAAGAAAATGACCATTGGCTAAGAAGAATGTTTATGTGTTGCCACATCCATAGTGCGAAAATCAGAGAGAAAGGGTAGCCAGTGCACGTCTTTGCTGAAGTCCACATGCCTCCGAAGGTCCATGGTGCTTGGGATGCCAATGCTAGGGATAGATACTTTCACTATTTCTCTGAGCCCTTCCATCAGTGAGGTGTCAAACATCTCTCGACACAACTCAATTATAATGGGTTTGGACACATTCAGGTCTAGCAGTGAGGCCACAAAGCGAGAAAGCACATTGTAGTTTTTCTGAAGCTAGTTCTTGTTGCCAATGAAGTCAGTACCCACCACCCATTTAATGTAGTCATGATAAGTGGGTCACATTTCTTGATCAATCATTTGATTCAGCCACTAGTGATTTCTTCTATAAAGCTCTATTATGGCCTCCATGGAAGGAGCTGAATAGGGGTCCCCAAGCTAGCAGACATTTTGGTAAGGCATAAAATTCTAGAAGAATGGAAAGAAATTAGATAGAAGGCCAACTAAGTTAGAGAGATTTATGTTCAAATGAATGTTGCAAAAGGTGGTGTGACTATATATAGAAAAGGATGGCCAACGAAAATGATCAACGAAATATCTATTTTCAACCAGATGACAATGAAAAAACTTGAGGTAGAATAGAGCAGAGTAGATGCTCTAGCACGCTGATTATTGACATGTGTCCATCACCATCATCAGTGCCAACTATCCCATTAATGAGAAAATATGCCCAGGGTTAACGTGCTTTAAAAGAAAATCTCTGGCAGATTAATGGTTATGTTTTTCAAGGGTACTTTGCACCACTTCACCATGTTTAGTATGACAAAAAGCACACTTCTTGAGGAAATATTTCTTTTTAATTAAGAGGCAGTGAAAGGAATGTACTAATTCCATCCTCACAATATTTTTGGCATTCCCAAGCGATACAGATCTTTAGTTCACACGTATCATCCTAGTGGCATCATTTATTAAGCTCAACAGTAATGGTGTAGCCTTGAGTGCATGTACTGACAAAAGCATTAATTATGCTCAAAAGTATATTTTCTTTCTAGAGAAAAGGGTCCCTGACTGTTATCCCTAAGAAGTCCTCTGCAACTTTTGATATAGTCATGGTAGAACCCTCAACTTCTGTAAGACAAGCCATAGTTTCAAGCCAATGACTTGGTTATGCCAATATTTTTGGGTGAAAGTCTTTCGACAATGCTCTAGCTATAGAGGAATGACCTTTCGATTATTGCAAGAAGGTGACCGTGGAAAATCCTGTGAAAAGAGAAGTGATACAAGACATCGCCAACAATATTTTTGATGCTAATTTGTCATTCAATCCTAAAAGCCTCAAGGAAGGCACGTTTCAAAGGAAGGAAAAGTATGGGAAATCCGACAGCTTTTTGCTTCGATTATGGGATTGCGGCTTGCCTCAATTCATGTTGCCCACCATATATCCATGCCCTGAATTGGTTGATGCATGTGCCAAGAAATTTGATGAGGTAATGGGGGTTATCCAAAGTGGTAGGGTTAGAGTTACAATATCTACTCAAGTCATACAGGATATGCTATGTATCCCTACGGCCTAGGATTTAGAGCTATTCAAAGAAGAAAAGATGGATCTTTTTAGGGAAGAAAAGGCTAGAAGAACAAAATTTTATGAAGAAGAAATAAGGGAATAGCCAGATAGAGGCCATGTTCCTTTCCCTCTATCATATTATTTTTTGAAAAGGGACACTCAGGCAGTATTTTCAATGCTGTCTTGGGTATTTGGTCTCGAAAACGATGCCCAAGTTCTTCCTTTTCAGTTTGGCCTAGTTTTTTATATAAAAAGAGAAAAAATCTAGAGGCATTATGATTTTTCTAAGGTGATAGTTGGGAACATGTTGGACCAACTAAAAAATTATGAGACTGATTCTACATTCAGGTACCCTTCCTTCTTGGCTCATTTAATTTTGCTCAAAATTTTGAATATTTTGGGAAAAATGTGCCAGTGTCTAGGTTGGATGAAAGGAACTGCCTTCTACCAGTTTTCTTATGGACCCATCTATTTTCTAAGACAGGGGATTATTATGGGTTTGTGGATTAATTTTTGAGGCCCATACTCCAAGAGTTGTTACTTCTCCCTACGAGATGTTTTTCCCATGAGGTTTTACAATGAATGAGGATCTTGCAAAACCTAGTAGACTACTTCCTAGGTGTGGATTTCACATTCATTAGGTTTCATGGTTTTCCCAATGAGTCTTTTTGACTCCCCAGGATTGTAACAGATAGGGTTTTCATGCTAGAAGGATGCTTCCAGTTGACCATTTTTGACAAAATCTATGGTGTAGGAAGAAATAAAATGAGGATGTATCTGCTTCCTCTCAATATTGCTAACAGTCAAGTATCGCTCACAAAGCAATTTTGTGAAGAATTCAAGAATCTATTGGCGGTTTCGGGTATGGTCCTCATTTGCGATAAGTGGGACTATAATCCAAGGGGAATTTATAGCGTAAAGCATGCGGAGCAGGAATACTTCAAAAGAAAGAAGAACATGACTCAGAAAAGTGCATAGGTATATATTGACTTGAAGCATATTCCTTTCAAGTGACTAGAATGGCTGAGTTTCTATACGCTGAAGGTCTAGTATGACAAAAATGTCCCAATAAATAAATCCCTTAACAAACAACTAAAGAAGAGGGGATGGTCAAAGAGGAAGAAGGTATATTTATGTAGGTTCTGACAAGAGTTGCATTGTACTAACCTCCTTGTCAGACAGTTACCACAAGATGAAGAATTCGAGTATTTTTATGATAAAGAGGCTAGTTTTGACAAAAAAAATCAAGAAACCAGCCATGAAATCGATGTGGAACAAGTTCAGTGATGAAACCACCAGCCTCAAGAATCTGGTGGTCAGAAAGATTTGAGGCTAAAGGATTCGTGGTCCCCATCTACCTCCAGTTCCCAGAGTAAGGGAAAGAAACCCCGACGGTCCATAAGAGCATCATTCGTTGTAGTCCCTGAGGGGAAATTTTTAGAGGGATCGGTAGTCAGAAGAACAGAGCATGTTAGCTCTGGTCAAGAGAAGAAAAGGCGGCTGGAAGGGCTAGACATATCTGAAGTGTTGGCCCAAGGAGAAGAAGAAGTGGAGTCTACTCTCAAAGATATGCTGACCACTATGGTTTAGGTAAGTCTCACTCCTTCTCTTCCAATTTCTACCTCTTTGATTACCCCCTCTCCTCCTCCTTTGGGAAGGAATTCTCCATCCACAGACCCTGATTTAATAATCCTAAATACACCTTTCCTTGATTGAAATGAAATCCCTGAGATTACCCACACTTCGAATGAGCAACATCTATTTCAGTTGCTGCTGACTCTTTATTCGCCCTATCAAGGGCCCCTTTTGAAAGAGCTCAAGCATTAGTATTAACCCCCAAACCCGATCTGAAAACTTCTGAGCAAACACCTTTCCACCCACCAACATCTTTTATTTACCTCCACCAACAAATCCCCTGCTCAGTCCTAGCTGAGTGTTCCACCCTTTTCCATGATAATGCTCCCTTTTGCCTCTCCCCATACCCATACATCCAAAATATCCCCTATGTTACCCTTTCTAGTTTCCCTCATGGTGCCCCTATTGCAGCACAAAACATCAATGTTCCTCAAACTCTCTAAGATCATTTAAATGCAACAAAGATGGCCCCACGAAATGCTAAAAAAAGGCGCTTTATGAAAAATGTTGAGTTACCTGATGCTAAGAAGCTTGAGGCTTGTTACAATGAGGAGTGTAATTCTCTTTTGATTAGTACCATGACCCCGCTTGTGGCTAAACCTGAAGGGAAAATGAAACTTGAGGATTATGACATTTGGACGACAAGCCTAGATCTAACTGAAACGTACCCATGCGACAAGGTGGTCTTAGCTAAGACCACCCAGTAGGTGGTATGCTTAGACTATGAAAAGATGGGTAGAAGGTTAAAAAAGCATGAGATGGAGCTAATAAATGTAAGGGAAACAATAGGTAGATTGCAAATAGAGCTCGAAGCTAATGCTACGCCCTTAATATTATTGTACATCGGGTTATGAATAGTCAGCTTGTGGCTATCTTAACTCTCTATTAAGTCATATTATCATTAGTATATTGTTATTTAGTTGTTTAGGTCGGCCTAAGTCTTATATAGGTGTGTCTAAGTCGGCCTAGGTGATATCCTTGGCATAAATAGGTATATATAGGAGGTTGTGAGTCTTATTTTCATCATCAAGTTGTGAAGTGTGTTCTCATTAGAGATATTTGGAGGTTTTCCCCCTCGAAGTGGCTTATTATTCTCAGTTATTATCAAGTATTTGCAGAATATTTCATATCATATTCTTCTATTGTGCAAGTTATTTCATAACAAGTGGTATCAGAGCATGATCTTGGCACCATAGAGGAAAGGTTTTTCTCAATTTTGGAGGCGATTTTGGGAAGAGCATATCTTTCAGATTTTGGCGAATTTTTTTCTGATTTTTAAAGGGTTTTTGAAGAACATATTGAAGAAGCTACAGTCCAGATTTCAGAAGAATTGGAGCAGAATTAAGCGAATTATTGCAGAATTAGGGTTTCTACACTATTTTTTTGGAATATACATATCTCGCACATCTTGTTGAATTGGCATCTGATTGTTATTGGGTTTTTGAAGATATACTAAAGGAGATTACAGTAAAAATTTAAGAGAATTTAAGTTTCATTTGTGTGATTTATTTCAACATTAGTGGTTTCCATCATGACGGGGCCTCCAACAAGGGGTAAAAAGAATGTTGTCACTCTGGGGAAGACTCCTGATAAGGATGGTGAAACAATCGAGGATATTACTCATAATGAAGAAATAAATAAGGTCAAGGAAGAAATTTCCTCAATTAACAATAAGGTCAAGGAAGAAATTTCCTCAATTAAGATGGATATGTGTGACCTACGAGGAGATATGTCGGACATGCGAAACATGTTAAGCACCTACATAGCAGAATCAAGAAAGGAGTTCTCAAGCGACCAAGGTGAGAATTCTAGGTCAGCCACTACTAACACAAGCTTTAGTACTCCTATTGGATCTAGGAATTTATTTCCCAAGGTGGATATGCGCAAGTTTGATGGTAAGGATCCTCTAACATGGATAAACCAAATGGAGAATTTTTTTGAAGTACACCAAATCCCAAATGGACAAAAGGTCACGATGGCTTCCTTATATTTAGAACCAGATCAATTCATTTGGTATCGTTGGCTTTGCACTCATCGAGGTAAAAAGGGGCTCACCGTCTCATGGTCAATTTTTATAGAGGAACTCCAAGCACAATATAGCAATAGCATCACAGACAACTTCTTCAGCCAGCTGGCTAAACTTCAACAAACAAGATCAGTTAAGGATTATATTCAGCAATTCCAAAATCTATCCTTAAGGGTGGATTCAATTACGGAGGAAAACTTGAATGATTTATTATTGGGTGGTCTCAAGGATCACATTCAACATGAGGTACGCATGTTTAGACCTAGTTCCATAAATGAGTCTTTTATCTTAGCACGCAGGGTAGAGGAGAAATATTTGATTCCTAACAAGCAAGGGGCTAATGTGACAAGAGAGAAAGGATATTCAACACAACCTACTAAGTTGACTCCACAAAAAATTGAGGAGACAAGAGCAAAAGGCTTGTGTTTCAATTGTGATAGCAAATACAGTCGAGGACATAAATGTAGTGAAAAGAAATTGTTTTATATTGAAGGTCCCAATGAGGAAGAAGAGGAGGAACCCATACTAGAAGATGAAAGGGAGTCAAATGAGGAATCACATGATTCTCAACCAATCATTTCTTGTCATGCACTCTTAGGTTTCAATGCTCCACAAACTCTCAAGGTGGTGGGGTTCCTAAAGAAGCAGAAGGTAAAGTGTTGATCGACTCCGTAGTACTCATAATTTCATCAACAAAAGTTAGCTACTCAGTCTAAATTGTTTCATATATCTAGCTCCAGAGTTTCAAGTTTTGATTGCAGATGGTGGTACAGTTAGTTGTTCAGGGAAGTGTCATAGCATTAAATTATCCATGGGAGATTATCAACTTGATACCCCAATGTATGTGATATCCATGGGTGCAGCAGATATTGTTTTGGGAGTACAATGGCTTACTACATTAGGAACAATTGAGATGAACTTCCAAGAACTATTCATGAGATTTCAATCAAGGAAGGCTAGTAGAGCTAAGGGGGTTGAAGGGCATCCACAAATGGTAAGCTCTCATCAAATGAAAAGTTGCTTAAGAAAGGATGGATGGATTGACAATCTCCTACTCATCCAGATTTGCAAGCTATAATTGATCATCACTCAGTTGTTCTTGGAGATATTCCTAAAGGACTTCCTCCTAAGAGGGATCATGATCATGCCATACAATTAGTCCCAGGGAGCCAGCCACCGAACATCAGGCCTTACAGGTATCCACACATACAAAAGAGTGAGATAGAAAAAATTGTTGAAGAGATGCTAGAGGCAAGAATCATTAGGCATAGCCAAAGTGCTTACTCCTGGTGATGGTACATAAGAAGGATGATACTTGGCGATGTGTCCGATTATAGAGTGCTCAACATGTACACCATTAAAGATAAGTTTCCACCATTACGATTTGCTAGATGAATTAAATGGAGCTATGTTTTTTACCAAGTTAGATCTTAGATCTGGTTATCACCAAATTCGGATTAAGGAGGAGGATATTTGTAAGACAACATTTCAGACTCATGAGGGTCATTATGAATTTTTGGTGATGCCATTTGGTCTTACCAATGCACCATCTACATTCCAAAGTTTGATGAATTCCATTTTTAAGAAGTTCTTGAGAAAGTTTGTATTAGTATTCTTTGATGATATATTGATTTACAACAAGACTTGGGAAGAACATTTGCAACATGTGGACCAAGCATTACAAATACTTGAAGATCATAAACTCTATGCTAAGCCATCCAAGTGTGCTTTTGGTCTTACAGAGGTGGAGTATTTGGGACACATAGTTTCACATGAAGGAGCAAAGGTGGACCCTAACAAAATTAAGGCTATCATGGAATGGCCTATTCCAAAAACCATTAAGAAACTAAGAGGATTCTTGGGATTGACAGGGTACTATAGAAGATTTGTGAAGAATTATGGTAGTATAGCAGCACCTCTCACCACTCTATTGAAGAAGGATTCTTTTAACTGGAACGAGTCCGCCAATACAACATTTGAGATCAGGTTGAGGCTATGTGGGTTCAACTCGGGATACTTTCCACTCGGACTTCACCAAGGAATTCATTATGGAATGTGGATAAGCTCGAAATGGGATAGGAGTAGTGCTCATGCAAGAAGGTCAACCAATTACTTTTGAGAGTCGTCAATTAAAAGGTAAGAATCAACTAAAACCTATTTATGAGAAGGAAATGCTAGCAATACTCCATGTAGTGAAACAATGGCGGCCTTATCTATTGGGTAGACATTTCAAGGTTAAGATAGATCATGATAGCCTAAAATATTTTTTTGAACAACGACTATCTTCTGAAGAGCAACAAAAATGGGTCACTAAGATGTTAGGATATGACTTTGAGATTGTATATAAGAAAGGGACAGAAAATACACGCAGCATGCAATCGGCCAAGGCGAAGGATGAGAAAGATGAAGCCTTATTGTGTGCCCTTTCAATACAAGCAAATTGGGTGGAGGAAGCAAAGTAGAGTGGCAAATGATGTTGCTAATTAGTAATCCTGACGAAAGCAATTAAAAAGTGATCCTAGTATTTCAAATAAGTTTTGTTGGAAGGAGATACTCTTTGGTATAAAGAGCGCTTAGACCTCTCAAGAATTCCAACCTTAAAATCAAGATTCTCACAGAGTTACATGAGTCTCCAGTGGGTGGTCATTCAGGATTTTTGAAGACATATCATCGAGTCAAGCAAGATTTCTTTAGGGAAGGGCTAAAGGGTGATGTTCAAAAATTTGTGGCTGAATGTTTGGTGTGTCAAAGGCATAAAGGGGAGACAATTAAGGCACTAGGTCTCTTGCAACCCTTATCTATTCCTAGCCAGCGTTGGGAAGAGATATCCATGGACTTCATCACAGGGCTTCCCAAATCTAAAGGTCATAATGTCATCATGGTGGTGGTTGATAGGCTCACTAAATATGCACATTTCATTGCATTAGCACATCCTTTTACAACAAGTGCAGTGGCTAAAGCTTTTTTGGAGAATATCCAAAGCTACATGGTACACCTAAAGTTATTGTTAGTGATCGTGATCTTATCTTCACTAGTCACTTTTGGAAAGATTTATTCTCATGTTTGGGTACTCAATTGGCTCTTAGCTCGGCCATACCACCCTCAATCGATGGGCAAACAGAGGTTGTTAATAAGTGTTTGGAAGGATATCTACGCGAGCCTCACTTCGTAGAAAACAACCCCAAAGTAAGTAGATCGGGCTACCACTTCAAGTGTAATGGTGGTATAACACTCTTTCATAGCCTATCAAAAATGTCTCCATTTTGGCACTTTTATGGATATCATCCTCCTTCCATCACATCATCAATTAAGGTGTCCCCAAGAGTTCAGCAAGAGAAGACCACGGTTTCATCAACAAATAAGTACTTTCGGGACTCAAGGAGAATTTAGCCATGGCACAAAAATTGAATGAAACAACAGCAGGCCAACATCATAGTGAAGAGAAGTTTTGAAGTTGGGAATTGGGTCTT
This sequence comes from Sequoia sempervirens, assembly GCA_007258455.2. NCBI lineage: Eukaryota > Viridiplantae > Streptophyta > Pinopsida > Cupressales > Cupressaceae > Sequoia > Sequoia sempervirens. The sequence goes on from VDFB02271358.1 coordinate 757,145, forward strand.
CTTGCGACTACAGCCTTATAAGAAAATCTCACTAAAGCAGCAAAGAAAGAATAATAAGTTGTCACCAAAGTATTATGGTCCATACCAAATCATGCAGAAGATCGGTAGTGTTGCCTACAAGCTTGAGTTGCCACCTACAACAAAGATACATCCAGTTTTTCATGTTTCCTGTTTGAAGAAGGTAATTGGGCATAATATTCCCACTCAAACAACACTTCCTGAGCTGGATGAAGAAGGGAGAATCATTTTGGAACCAGAGTGCATTTGTCAAACACGCACAAAGAAGCTGAGGAATAGAACTATCATTGAGTATCTCATCCAATGGAAGAATTTACCAGTTGAAGATGCCACATGGGAAGACGAGGAGTTCATTCAAAAGTTTCCAAACTTGATTAGCATTGAGGACAATGTTTTGAAGAAGGGGGTACCTTTAATATTATCACATCGCTATGAATAGTCAGCTTGTGGCTATCTTAACTCTCTATTAAGTCATATTATCATTAGTATATTGTTATTTAGTTGTTTAGGTCGGCCTAAGTCTTATATAGGTGTATGTCTAAGTCGGCCTAGGTGATATCCTTGGCATAAATAGGTATATATAGGAGGTTGTGAGTCTTATTTCATCATCAAGTGTGAAGTGTGTTCTCATTAGAGATATTTGGAGGTTTTCCCCCTCGAAGTGGCTTGTTATTCTCAGTTATTATCAAGTATTTGCAGCATATTTCATATCATATTCTTCTATTGTGCAAGTTATTTCATAAATTTAAGGACATCGAGTTGGCCTACATAATACAAGTTCAGAGTAAACAAGGGGAAGACTCAAGATTGCTTGGAGAAGGGAAAAGCTAGCAAGTTTGACTAAATGTTGAAATTGAAAGGATAAAATTTGATCTCGTCATCCAGCATCAAACCAACGTGGGATACAGATGGACGTAGAAAAGATGAAGCTAGAAAAAGAAGAATTTGTGTTTGCATTGTAGGAATATGATTTAGAGAAATGAAGAGTAAGCTCCGAATTGGCAGAAACTCTCAAGAAAAAGGGTCAAATAGAGGAGAACGCAAAGGAAAAGGAGACTCAGCTCAATCAAGAGCTAGCTATTGCTCGAGAGACCGAGTCTCTCTTGCTACTGAAAAGACTAGTATCTTCGCATTGGAAGAGGATTTTAGTCACAGTTCTTATTCTTAGACCTGTTTTTCAATTCTTGAAGGATGCCCAGGAAATAAATGAGAAGATTGGCTCAATGGTTGATTATGTCTTGCAAAAATGTGACTCTCGAGTGGTGGAGTCACAAAGTTTCATTTCCAGACTTTGTGTGGCTTCTGATGAAGTTTTAAAGGATGTTGGAATTTCTGATAGAAGAACCACCTACATCAAAGCCAGTGAAATCGTCAACTCCTAAAAAATTGCTAAGAAGTGTAAATATTTCTAGTTAGTGTTGGAAAGGAGAGTTGAAGAGATTAAAAAGGATTTTAATGTTTTGATCAACTATGGATTATCCCCCTTGTTTCCCCCAGAAGGAAATATGCAAACTATGTAGAAAATTATAGTGTCTATCAGATACAAGGACCAGACTGCGATTGAGCTTCCGAGTTCCAATACGGTGCGTATAGCTGATGAGGTTGAATGCAAGATTTTTCACCTTTCTCACCTTTATCATTACCTTGGAGTGCTTTTTACCAGATGGGGGGTCATTTCTTTCAAAGAAGTTTTCCATCTTGATCAAGCCTAGAGGCTCATTTGTAGTATGTCTTTACCCACTGAGGAAGAATGGTAGGCGCAACATTCCTCTTTCTTCAAACTTCAGGAATTTATAGAGAGTTGGGTTTGTACCTCCGTAGGTGAAGGCCCCTGTGAGTTTCCAAAATTGTGAAGAGGTTTTTTACATTTCCCTAGCCTTCCAATATTTTGCTTCACTTTTATATTTTGCAGAAGTGTTAGGGGTAAGGTAAGGTCAGTAAGGAAGATGGGCAATGCACCATGGGGTGGCTGCATGGTTTTCCTTTATCATTTTTATTTTCGGAGGAGCGCCCATGACACATGTCAGGATGACAGAGATTCACTACAAAAACATTCTTCGGAAAGCATAAGTTTTCAACTGAGTGACGTGTCACCTCTCTATCAAATGAGGAATATATCTTTTAAAGATTTGGGGAAATTTTTGGTTTCTCTTTGCTTGTCTTGGGATGGAAGCTTCTGGTCAGTGCTTCGAGGTGATGTGATTAGTCAAAACAAGTAATTTCTAAAATATAGTTTTTAAGATTAGATCCAATATTGATCTCTCTTTAAAATATCTAAAAGACATTAATGCAGTAGCTGAAAAGTTAATGCAAAGATATTTTGTGGCCTAACCAAGGGCTTACAAATTAGATTGTGAGCTATCAGGTATCAACATCTAGTAGCATTTACTTCTGGGCAAGGTGATGTTTCTCTCTTTGACAAATTTAAAAGGAAGGTGATGATACCAGAAAGAAGAGAATTTTTTCAGAAAAGGATTTTTCTAGGAGGAAACTATTTTCTTTGAAAAGAGGAAGTGTTTTCCTTTTTAGTTTTTTCTTAAAGTTTTATGAACTATATTTTAGAAACAAGTTATAGAACTACTTTATTCTGGAAAATTATATCTATTAAGGTTTAAACTATTATTGGATTGGCTTCTGACCTTTGTTTCAAAGTTTAGTTTTAATTAAAGCATGAATTATTGATGGAAATTTTTTGAGAATGAGCATGTATGGCCTTTTTCAAAATTTCTTTCTTTATACTATCATTTTTGAATGAAACGTTGTGTCTTGCAAGATGTATTCTAGTAGTTTAAATAGCAGATTTCTATACTTTATGGTTGTGTTGTGGAATAACATCTCTGAGAGAAAATGGACAATGTCATTGGACTTTTCCACTAACTTTGAAGTTGTTATTCTTATGTGTTATGTTGTATTAGGAGACAAATTTTTTATAATTTTTTGAAATATTTTTTTTTCAATCTAAGGATTTTTTATGTTTGATCAGACCTCAATGAACACTGCCTGCGGAAATATTTGAAATTCTACACTGTCCTTGAAGTTAGCCTTTTCTTTTTGTTCTCTTTCCAACAATGAGGGGTTGTTGCGTTATGTGTCCTTTATATCAATCATAGGAATAATTTGAGTTTGAAATGTTGTAAAAGCTTTGGCATATCACCTTTCATGTTATATATTTACATTTCTCTTTCTCCCTTATCTCAAAACCCTAAAAGAAGAGTCAAATTTCTATAAAAAACCCAGAGGTATTCAACGAGATGCAATTTGTTCCCCACTCATTGAATTTCCCATAATACTTTCAGAGAGGTGCAAGCTTTGATGATCAACACTAGGTAGGGTGGGAGGGATAGATAAAGATAGGGGGAGAGAGAGAGAGAGAGAGAGATAGAGAGAGAGAGAGAGAGAGTTACCTAGGTAGGTTTCCAGAGGGAGAGACCTGAGAGAGAGAGAGGGGGTGGGAGGGAGAGAGAGGGAGTGGGAGAGAGTGGGAGGGAGATAAAGAGAGATAGATAGAGGGAGTGAGAGAGGGTGGTAGGGATAGATTGAATGAGAGGGTTTAGGGTTAATGATTTAGGGTTGAGGGTAGAGGGTTTAGGGTATAGGTTTGAGGGTATATGGTTGAAGGATTAGGATGAGGGTCCAATGTAAAGGGTGGAGGGTATAGGGGTTGAGGGTTTAGGGTTTAAGGAATGATGATTGAGGGATTAAGGATTGAGGGTTGATAATTGAGGGTTGAGGGTTGAGGGTTGAGGGTTTAAGGTTGAGGATAGAGGATTGAGGGTATAGGGTTGAGGGTTGAGGGATTAGGGTTGAGGGTCCAATGTGTAGGGTAGAGGGTATAGGGGTTGAGGGATTAAGGTTTAAGGATTGAGGGTTGAGGGATTAAGGGTTGAGGGTTTATGGATTAGGGTAGAGAGTTTTCTTAGATTTAAGGGTGTAAGGGTTAAGGGATTAGGGTTTAGGGTAGAGTGTATTGGGTTGAGGGTAGAGGGTAGAGGGTAGAGGGTTTAAGAGCTTAGGGTTTAAGGGTTGAGTGTTGAGGGTTTAGTGTTGAGTGTTTAAGGGTTTAATGGTTTAGGGTTTAGAGTTGAGGGATTAGGGTAGAGAGAGAGGGATGGATGGATAGAGAGGAGAGAAGAGGAGGGAGGGACATAGATATATGAGGGTTGAGGATCCAATGTATAAGGTAGAGGGCTGAGAATATAGGGTATAGGGTTGATGACCTATAGGGTTGATGGATTAAGGTATTGGGTTGAGGGTATAGGGTTTAGGGATTACGGTTGAGGGTACATATGGTTGAAGGATTGGGGTTAAGAGTCCAATGTATAGGGTAGAGGGTATCGGGGTTGAGGTTTTAGGGTTTGAGGGTTAAGGATTAAGGGATTAAGGGTTAAGGATTTAGAATTAAGGGTTGGGTGTTTAATATATAGGGTAGAGGGTAGAGGGTAGAGGGTTTAAAGGTTGAGGGTTGAGGATTTAAGGTTGAGGGTAGAGGATTGAGCGTAAAGAGTTGGGGGATTAGGGTTGAGGGTATAGGGGTTGAGGGATTAGGGTTTAAGGGTTGAGGGTTGAGGGTTGAGGATTAATGGATTAAGGGTCAAGAGGGTTGAGGGATTAGAGTAGAGAATTTACTAAGTGGGTTTAAGGGTTTAAGGGTTGAGGGTTGAGGGTTTAGGGTTTACGGTTTAGGATTGAGTGTTTAAGTGTTTATGGGGTAGAGGGTAGAGGGTATAGGGTTTAAGGGTTGAGGGTTTAAGGTTGAGGGTAGAGGATTGATGGTATAGGGTTGTGGGATTAGGGTTGAGGCTCCAATGTATAGGGTAGAGGGTATAGGGGTTGAGGGATTAGGGTAGAGATTTTACTAAGTGGGTTTAAGGGTTTAAGGGTTGAGGGATTAGGGTTGAGGATAGAGGATTGGGGGTATAGGTGTTGGCCTCCTACAATGATCTCAATAACTAAGCCTTTACAGACATGATTCAGAGATTGGACATCTAACCTGAATAGCCATTTCAACCATCATGAAGGTGCATTTAACTTCTCAACCCAAGGACATGAACTTGAAATGGGTCAACACAATATGTGCACTAGGAACTCAAAGTAGCCATTCTATTCTACAGCTAAGGAACACACAATACTAAAAGTAAATTTCTTGAAAAGGAATGGAACAAATGTTGAACATCAATCAATGAATATGCTAAGTGGAAATGCATAATAGGAATGAAAATTTGAGCAACAGAGAGAACACTACTTTGTTTGCTTTGGCTGCAGGAACAATCACATAATGAAATTCTAGTGGTTGCAGGAACAGTCAATGCCAGATTTCTAACTAAGTAATAAACAGTAAGTAATACTAAACTAATGCTAAACTAAGAAGACATATTACTCACCAAGTGGGTCCCCTTGGATAAGTATCCTCTAAAACAAATGAAAAATTAGATGCTCGAACTCATAACTTTATTTTATTCACTGGGAATCATGCATACAAGAGAGTAATGTATTTGTATTACTGAAAACTGGAGAATGAGAGTGCAATATCAAATCTTGCAACCTCTTGAAGAAGGAGCATCAAATCATTATTTATACTAATCAACTAAATGTGGCAGTCAACTCCATGATTGGGAGGATGCCATTTAGTGAAAATAGGAAAAGTGGAGCAATAGCGGTTATGCATGCATAGAATCTTGTCAGACATGCAGGTCCAAATGCAGATCTAGGACAATAGTAATGCCCATGCATGCTCAATCACTAAAGTCCCCTACAAGGTGGTTACTTTCAGTTGCATGAAGAATATTCTATCGTCACTTTCCTTTGACTTGGACTGATTCCTTAGTTGGATGTTGTGGTGCATGCTCAACTGGTCGTGTCTTCCTCAAATTACCATATTAAATCTGCTTGCAAGGTCATTATGCATAATAATTGCACATCTATAACAACTCTAAGGAACATTCATTAACCACATGTAAAATCAATATAGATAATCCACATATTATGCCAAATATCATTAAAGCTTGCAGAGATAGGATTAAGTCCACTGCCAATAGTTTGAGGGAAATATTATGAAAATATCAATATTTAACATTAAAGTCCATGACATCTACCAAAAATAAACTATAGATTCTACCCAAAATTGGACCAAAAACTAGGCTCATCACTCCCCCCAACCTAATGTTTTGTTGGTCCTCTAGCAGGGGAAGGGTTGTTCTTTTGCTTGGTCAAAGCTCTGAAGTTTTCAACTAATAGTTTTCCCACATTGGTGGTTGCAGTGCATGAATCAAGATCCCAATAGAATCATCCCAATCTATCAAATCTATTCCATCTTTTCCTTTCTACAACAATGTCAAGTTGGTAGAATCTAAAGTTTGGTATGGGCCACATGAGCATGGGTGGCTGGAAAGTTAGAGGAAGCCAAGACTGCCTCTGAGTTCTCCCAATCTGAATATACCTATCAATCCTCTTTAGCGCTGCAGCATAATTGTGGATAGGATGAGGCTCAGCCTCCTTCAGCTCATCAGATAGACTATTCCATCTTTGTGATAGATATATTCTCATGGTTTCCTCCTTTGTTGTTGTCTTTACTTCATACTCACTATAAACTGCCTCAATCCAAGGCATAATCATGTTGCCATAACTAGGTCTGAGAATCATTTTGTGCCATTCTTTGTAAATATCCCTTGGTTTACTTGATTTAACTCTAACAGGAAGAGGGATATCAGACTCCAACTACTTATAAAACCCATGTTGTTGTCACCAACTAATCTCATTTTGTACCCAAGACATAAATGCTCTTAATTGAACATCCCCAACATACAACAATGGATTCCAATCATGGTTTTTTGTGATGACATAATTATGCAAATAAAATTCACATAGAAATTCTTCATTTCAAGGGAGGCAATTCTATAAGCATTGAAAAATTCCATAGGGGTGTCAATAGAAGGACTCAAACCTGAGGAAATCCTTGACAACTTAAAAGAGAGATACTTATCTTTTAGGAGTAGAGCACAGACCCTTGGAGGGGTCCTACATTCCAAAATCCATGGTTCTAAAGCTGCCATATCATCCACCCTCTACTTCAGGGTGACAATTTTTGTATTTTTATCCTCTATCTCCTCATCCTTCTTTTGAATTTCCTCCTTCAATTTCTATTTTTCCTTTCTCCATTATTCCTCTCTTCTTTGTATTTCTCTCCATAAATTCAAAATTGTTGCATGTACTATAAAACTAGGAGGATTATGAATGCCTACCAGTCTTTTTGTTGATGGCGGCTCCTCATATGGCACTATTTGCATGGACTTAGGCTATCCAGTTATCTTTGGTTGCAAGGGTATTGTTTCTTCTTTCATCTCTTGCTGTAGGGACTCTTGTTCTTGTTGTTGTTGTGGCTGCAAAAAATCCTACTCTAGTTCTAGCTGTTGTTGTAGGAAATACTACTACAAGACTTCTTGTTGTAGGACTTCTTGCTCATGCTGCAGGAAGTCCTGACTTTCCTCTAATTCTTCTGCAATGTTAGCAAGATTGACTAGTGTTATATTTTTTGCTCTCCTGAATATGTCTTCTTCTTCAACATTCTCCTACTCCATTGGAGCTTTAGGGTCCCCATGTGAGGTCTCACCAGGTTTAGGGATTTCTTGTGGAGGCATACCAATCACAAGACTAATGGGTCTTGATTTCCTGAGAGGTTTCTCATGCTTTCCTTTGGCTGCAGGATGAACACTCTCAGCTTTTCTCTTTTTAGATCTTGGCACCTTTATTTCTACAAGATGTGTTTTGGCCATTCCTTTTCTCATTTTTACTTCTCTCTTATGTGCCCTAGTTTTCATCAGGGTCTCAAGTGGAATTTCATCATCAGAATTGGAGGAAGAACTTTCTTTTTCTAAGTGCTCTATTTCAGAAGAACTAATTTCTATGGTTTCTTTCGTTGTAGCAGGATTCACACTAGAGCCAACACCAGAGGTTGAAGCACTAGGAATGGCTTCAACCGTGCTTATACTCCTGCTAGACCTGTGAGATTGAGGTAAAGTCCTAGGTTGCAAGTTCTTAGGTATAATTTGATTGACAATTATAAATTCTTCCCAGTTTATTGTAGATCCATCAACTAGCAATTTAATCAGGAAATGGTGGGAAATAGAATTGTCCCTACCTTTTTCAGTCTTGACTACCATGATTGAGAGAAGATTGTATAGCACAATGGGCACATTCATCCTCCTTCCACGCCTCATGTGATTCAAAAGATTGAAGTGTACAAAATGAAAATTTGACTGGTGACCCTCACAAGTGATGTATTTGATAACATATACAACTATCTTCTTCCATGGCTCAAGCAAAGACATTCTCTTTGTACCATGTTTATCTATGTTCAATGGGGGGTCATTTGGCTCTGTAAACTCAACCCTGGCTGATCTGGCATCTCTAGAGGCAAGGTAATTTTTGCCATCAGTTGGTAACCCTATGACCTCTTCAATTTGTTCCTCTATTGCCACTAATTCCAACCGTTTTACTGTGGCTTTCTCTTTTGAAAATTTCTGAGCAAATTCAAGGGCAATGCTTTCATTAAAGCCATCCAGCTTCAAGAAGTAATTTTCCCATCTGCAGTTTCTAAATTCAACCAGGCATTGTGCATCCTGCAATAAAATGTCATGCACCATGGGTTCATTTTGAATTAACCCACCTCCCATTATCTGCAATCAAAAAAATGCTCTGCAACTTCTTTCTTGCAATTCCCATTTGAAAATCAAGCTCTCTTTCCTGCAGTACCTTCTAAATTTCCAATGCCAATATCGACTAAATTTTCTTTTCTTTGTTTCACTTTTTTTCTTGCAACTCAAGATTACGAAAAGGAAATAACGGAAAGAAAATGAGTGATAATGAAGGGAATTATGATGGGAAGAAATGGTGGCTATAGTTATTGTCACTTTACACATGCAAGCTGTCCTCTTATTTGGATTTCAAATTAGCTCATTTGAAATTTTCTAATGTGGCCTAGTATGAATTGACACATGGGCAATAAATTCACAAAATATTTGCATCTTTTTCTTTCCCCTGCCCCCAACCTAAATTTGGACATGTGTCCACACATGCAAGATGGGAGTGGTGATTTGACAGGGAATGATGACATTTATGTGGACTTCTATACTAATGTACAATGATTAAATGAACACACTTAAAAGATGATTAAAGATAGCAATTAATGTGCACATACCTGAATATGTGGAAGATTTTCTGCAAAGATCATGGAGAAAGTATTGCTCACCTTGTGGGAATAAATTGAGCAATTAATAAAAATGAAGTGGAGTGAGGTGAGGTGGAATGAAGTGATGGAAGAGAGAGAAAGGTGGTGATGTATGGGTGGATGGATGGATGGGTGAAGAAATGGACTTCCATGTAAGTGAAAGTCTTTATTATGAAAGAGTGCATACCTTAATTATCCAGGAGGAACACTAGGTCCACTACCTTCGGCTACATGAATCTCGAGTGCTGAATGTTGGGTGAATTGCTGCAAGAACTCTTCTTTAGAAGCTAGCTTGTGGTATAATCTGAGGTGATGACCATTGACAAGTAATTTTACCTGATAGGGTCAATAGTGGTAAGCTGAACAAATCCATTAGGAAAGACCTCAACAACATCATATGGTCCTAGCCACCTTGTCTATAATTTTCCTGCATTGTCCTGGTATCTTGAGTCATAGAGTAGGGCCCAATCTCTTGGTTTGAAAATTTTTTATCCTCAATAAATTTGTCATGCCACTTGATTCTCTGATTTTGCACCACTTCTGTATGTTGCATGGTTGCTATTATTATTTAATCCAAAGCATTTAGCTACATGATTCTTTCTCTTTATGCCTTAGAAATATTCATCCCCAAATCTACTATAGTTCACATAGTCTTATATTTAAATTTAGTTGGCATCATAGTTGTCTTTCCATACAACAACTCAAATGGGGTGAAGCCTGTAGTCATTTTCTAGGTTGTCCTATAGGCCCAAACAAATTCTAGTAATCTATTTTCCCAATCCTTTCTATGAATAGCTACTATTTTAGTCAGAATGGTTTCAATTTCTCTATTGGTGACCTCAACTTGGCCATTAGCCTACGATTGATAAGGAGTAGACTTCTTGTGCCTTATGTTGTACTCATTAACTAGTACTGCAACAAGAGTTGATGTGAATTGAGCTCCTTAATTAGTTACTATTTCTCTTTGGACTCCATATCTTGTGAAAATATCTTCATAAATAAAATTTGCAACCTTTTTATCCCTTGCATGCTTCATAGCCTTAACTTCTACCCATTTTGTCACATAATCAATGCATACCAATATATAAGACTTACCATTTGATGGAGGGTCAATTGGTCCCACAAAATCCAATCCCCACTTGTCAAAGGGAGTGATTTCTACCTAAGGGTACAGTGGTATCTCATCAGACCCGGTTGCTCTACCTATTTTTTGAAATCTATCACATTTTCTGGTGAAACACAGATTTTTGGGACCGTATGGACTACTCTTGCACTTCTAGGGGTTTTCACCTAAAAGGAGAGAGGTAGGGCCAAAAATGCTTATGTATCACTCAAATTAGGATGTGTGTGATCTGATGTGATGTAAATGAAGTTAACTAAATGCAATAGGCTAACCTATGTGACTAAAAATGAATCCAAAAGTGCAATTACAACTATTTTTGAAAACACATTATGATATACAAACAACTATGTAAATGAAGAAATAATGTAGAACATAAAGTATAGGGATGAATCTGAGTGCACCTAGGTGAAATGTGAACTTTTTGGAGTGTTCTAGATGCTGGTGAAATTTACTAATTTTTCACAGTGGGACTCATTCGCCTAGGGTGGCGAATCAGTCCACCTACTAGTGAAAAACTGTCGGGAGTTGGTTTTTGTTTGTCGGGATCTAAAATCTGATAAAACTAAAGTTTCCAGTCCTAAGGTGGAACTCATTCACCACAGGTGGAAAATTAGTCCTAAATTTTTGAAAAACTGGGAGACAACTCTACATTACCAGATCTAAGAATGTCTACTTGTTAGGTTGTTGAAGTCAAATCTGCAGAAAACAGACAAATAAGTCTCTTCGAGCTTGATTTTGACTCAAGTTGACTTGAAAATCACTCTTCAACACCTAATAAGTTGTCAAATCTACAAACAAAGGGATGCAAACAGACAATCAAAAGGGGGAAAATGATTAGGGGTTAGTGAATAGGGGTTTTCCTTGGTCAAACCCCAATTTTGGTAATTAAACCCTTGAAAAGATAATGTAATGAAAAAGAAAGATAAACTAATAACATGCAAGTGTTATCAACTCACCTAACTCTTGATAATGCAAGTCTAAAGTAATGCCAATGGCTGCTTCAAAGTGCTTGAATTGTTGATGTAAAATGCTTGAATACTTGAAATGTAGAAATGAATGCTTGAATGAGTGAGGAGATTATGGAAGATGTAAAATGAGGTGAAAACCACATATTTATAAAATTCTTGTGCCTGAGTATCCATTCATACCTCATCACGGGCCTACATCAAGTGATTTTGAATAAAATCCCAAAAGGAAATTTGAAATATTTTGATTTTGGGGCCAAGGGGGACTCATTCGCCACCCATTGCGAATGGGTCCCACCTAGGACCTAAAAGCAAGTGTTGGGAAAAATGTTGTGTTTAATGTTGTTTGTCAAGATAACATTAAAAAATACACTTAATTAAGTCATATGAGGGCATAAAGAGACGAAATAAAGCATGAGAAGGGTGTAAATAGTGAAGATATTCCTAGAAGAGCATGAAAGCTTGTTATAAGACTTTACAACACTTCATAATAGGACTTGTTGATGTGTGAAAAGGTGGTTTTTTGGTGAATTGCATTAAATAGATTCTAGAAGAATGTAGAAATGTCTTACAACACTTAACAACACCTTCACAAGACATCGTTCTTTGAGTTTTAGTACCTAAATAAGCATGTTCAAGCCATGATACAACATAAAATCAAAGCAACATAGTTCCAACACCATGAAACAAGACCTAAAAGGCCATGAAAATGACAAGGGACCATTTTTCTAAGGCACATTTGGTATACCTTCCTGCATCCTTGTGGAGTGTTGGCCAGTAATACCCTGTGTTCAAAACCTTCATTGTTGTCCTCTTGGCTACAAAGTGTCCTCCACATGGTTTGTTGTGGCATGCATGCAAAATTTCATATGTCTCATCTTCTCTCACACACCCCCTCATGACATGGTTAGGTCTAGTATAAAACAAACATCCAACAATCCAAGAGAAAGGAAAAGATTTCTCAATGAGTTCCCTTTTCTCTTTTGGAGAGAAGTGAGAAGGAACTCTACCTCTAACCAAGTAATTGGCTATGATAGCATATCAGGGTGTTTGTACACTGAGGGAGAATAAATGCTCATCAGGAAAAGAGTCATCTATGGGCTGATTATCTTCTGATGTAGTTAGCCTTGAAATAAAATATGCAACAACATTGGCCTCCCCTCACTTATCGACAATGGTTATATCAAACTCTTGCATCAACAATAACCATCTTGCCAATCTACCTATGATCAAAGGTTTATTCATGAGATATATAATGGTTGCATGATCAATGTGTACAAATATTGGGTAGCTTGTTATGTAATGTCTGAATTTGTTTAATGCATAGATGACTGCTAGCATTTCTTTTTTTGTCATTGTATAATTGTATTAAGCTCCTTGTAAATTTTATCTGACAAAGTAAATAGAATTTTCAATAGCTCCTTCTTTTTTTACTAAGACTACTCCTATGTCATAATCTGATGCACCGATGTGGATGTGGAAAGGAAGCTCCCAATTAGGCCCTTTGAGTACAGGAGCATGAGTCAAGGCTGCCTTCAAATCAAAAATGCCTTGTCACAAGCTTTAGTCCACTGAAATTCAACATCTTTAGTGAGAAGAGTGTACAATGTTGTTGCTACCTTGCTGAAATCCTTGATGAAATGCCTATAATATCTTACATGACCCAAGAAACTCCTAACATCCTTCTATTTTGTAGGTGTGAGTAGATTTGTGATTACCTCAATCTTTGCAAGATCTACTTGAATTCCTTTGTGGGATATGTAGTGGCCAAGAACTACACCCTCTTGCATCATCATGAAGAAATTTTCACTATTTAAGGACAATTTTTGGTCTTCACATCTCTGTAGGACCCTTATGAGATTTTCCAATGCTTGATTAAAATCAGCACCATAAGTGGTGAAGTCATCCATATAAATCTCCATGCAATCATGAGAAATATCTAAGAAGATGCTAATGACTGCCCTCTAAAAAGTTATAGGTGGATTGCATAAGCCAAATGGGAGTACATAATAGGAATAGGTCCCCCATGGATAGGTAAATGTAGTCTTCTCCTAGTCTCCTAGTGCAATTTGGATCTAGTTGTAGCCACTGAACCCATCTAAAAAAGAGAAGTATTGCTTTCCTGCAAGTGTGCCCAAAACTTGATCAATGAAGGGTAAATGAAAGTGATCCTTCTTGGTGACATCATTAAGTTCCCTATAATCAACACAAACTCATCATTTCCCTCCTTTCTTGGGCACAATCACCAATTAAGACACCCACTGACTATCTGAAATGGGGTAGATGAATCCTACATCTAGTAATTTTTGTAGTTCTCCTTTCACAATCTCTCTTAGTGCAGGGTTAATTCTTCTTTGTGGTTGTCTTACTGGGGTGCAATCATGTCTGATGTAAATTTTGTGTGTACAAAGTTTAGGATCCAATCCCTTCATATCATGGTAATCCCATCCAAATTCATGTTGATGGTCCTTAATAGGTTAGCCAATAACTTGTTCTTCATTCAATTTACTATTAACATTCAAATATTTTCCTTTTGACACCTGGACTTGTGTAGTTAACTCTATCATGGTTGCTTCATTAACACTTGGTACCTTTAGTTCTTATGGAAGAAATGTATAACACATACCTGTTGATGTAGGAAGTCTATCTATAAGAACGGTGGTTGCAGGAAGAGCATCTGTAGGAAGAACATTTGTAGGAGCAGTGGTTGCAGGAAGGGTAGGCAAAAGTGTCTTGACTGGAGTAGCAGAATGAGAAGATGATGCTTCCTCCACTTCATAATGGTTTTGAATGATGTTAGCCAATACTTCATCCTCATCTTGGAGCTGCATGAAAGATCTTCTACCTAGCATCATAAGCTACACCACAGAGTTAACTTCCTCGGCCTCTTCACCAACATGTGGCCATACGGGATTATCTTTATTATGAGATGGCTGAGCAGGAAGATAAAGAACAAATTTTTTAGTGTTCCTCCCATCTAAAATGGTCATGTCACCTAACCAACATCCAATGTATGCATTTGCAATTTCCAACCATGGCCTTCCAAGAATAATGAGATACCCGCCTAGTGTGGCTTTAGGAGAAAGAATCATAAAGTCCGCTGGGTACTCTCAAGAGTCTAAAACTACCACAAGATCCTCCACTACACCATCAGGCTTAGCAATAGAGCTATCAACAAGCTGCAAGACAATAGGAGTGGACCTCATACTTGCAATATTTAGTTGTTGTAGGATGTCTTTGGTCATTACATTTATTGTTGCTCCTAAATCAATCAGAGAATTCTTCACTTGGATCCTGTTTATGACAATTACTACCATAGGGCTACTTGGGTCATTATACTTGGGAATAGTCACTTTTCCCAGCAATATGTTAGCTAGCTAGCCCACCACATGAACTATAGTTGGGTCTTTCTTTTTCCTACCTAGCTTCTTGAGACAAGCTTCCTTGATTGCTTTGTTGTAGATTGGAACATCCTTTATGGCCTGAAATAGAGGTACCTAGACACATATATGCATCAGCTGGTCCAAGATATCAAAGGTTATATCCTCCTTTTCTTCCTTCTTCGAAACTTCAATTCTCTAAGGAAATGGTGGCTCTTGTTCAGTCTACTTGACTTGGACTCGTTCAGGATTTTTAGGTACACTAGGTTGAATGAGATGATTCAGAGGTTCCTCTTCCTCTTCCATAGGGAGCTTAGTGACAATGGGCTCGAAAGGGGCCAAGTAGAGTAGTACTTTAACGCAATTGGATATCACTTACACTCACAACATATGCAAGAAATTGATTTGAATTAGTAGAGTAGGTAGGCTGTTGTTGTGGTTTTTTATTTGGATTGGGTGTGGGCTAAGCTGGTAGTTGAGTAGGTTTAGGTGCATTTGAGCTCGGATTAGCAGATGGAGGCATTATAGCAGGTTGTTGGGGCTGAGAAGGTGGTTGGATGTAACTATTTGTCTAATTAGGCCATTGATGCCCTCCTCTCCATTGATTTGTTTGTTGTGAATTTCTTGGAGTTGGCTGCCAATGTCCTTGAAATTGCTACCAATTCCCTTGAGGTTGCTGCCACTGGGGTGGAGAACTCTGATGACTGGGCCAAGCATTTGGAGGGTTACTCCAAGGATGTGGTGGATATCCTCCATAATTGGGTGGATATGGGGGCTGCCATTGGTTACCAGAGGAATAGGAATTAAAATATGGCCCAACATAGGATAGTGGATTCGGTGGCATACCTTGTCTTGGACCCCAAGGCTTCCTTTGTGCAACATATTAGACTTGGTCTTCTTCAATCTGGATTGGTTTGAACTCAGGTGGAACTTGCTTTCTTTCAAGGTTAGCTGCCATCTTGCAACTGTAGTCCTTCTTCTTTTGTCTGTAGTTGGGGCAATACTCTGTCAACATTGCCTCTGCCTCCTCTTGCTTCTTCTTAGCCTAAAGTGTATCTAGCTGAGTGGCTAGGTTATTGATGATGTCTTACTTGAAGTCTTCCAACAAATAAGTAATCTCCATTTTTGAGACTCCACTGGTAGTTGACTTACCCATGGAAGATTGGTAAGCTCTCCCTTTATTTGAAGCTGCCCTAGAGTAGTTCTGACATATTTTCTTGATATATTCCCAAGGGACTTGGGAAATTTCTCCTCCTCCCATGAGGTCCAAGGCATCAGTGAAGCTATCATTGATTCCTCTTAAGAAAAGTAACTTTTGTGAGTCTTCATTAAGTGTATGGTGTGGAGATTTTTGTAGGAAAAATAAAAAAATTGCAATGTAATCTTCTTGGCTCTCATATTCCCTTTGTTGCATCCTGAAAATGTCACCTCCTCTCAATCACTTCCTCTGCAATATTCCTTGTATTTCTCAAGGAATTTTGTCTTCATGTCTTCCCAAGTTTCCACAGTATATCTACCTAGGCTCATGAACCATCTTAATGTAGCCTCTTTCAAAGTGGTAGGAAATAGCTTAATCCTATGGGCATTAGTAGTATAATAATAACTCCTATAGAGTATGTCAAACTCAAAAAGAAAGGTGTCTAGATCTTCGATGACAAGTCCATAAAAATTTGGGAGTACTGAGGCAAGAATTTTCTTGATGTTTTCAACTTCATTCTGACGGGAAATAAGGAAAGGAAAAGCTAGTTGGATAGGTTTGTTCCTATTTGCATCACCCATGCCTGCTTGATGTTGTTCCAAAACAAAGGGGTTCTCAAGCTGATTTTGATCTTCAGAGGAGACTTCAGAACTAGTTAGATCAGGATATGCATTAACAAAGGGGTTTGGATCTTCTTCTTATTCTTCTGGTAGATTCTGATAGTCAACTAGCTGGAATGGATTAGGATTTTTAGGAAGGAATCTCCCATAAGCATCCCTTCTCCTTCCTCTATGCATGCGATATCACTCACTATTAGTCAGCTCACACAAAGAATTGGTAAAGAAGAAGGGGGGTTCATTACTTCCTAAATGGGGATATGCTAAGAAAAACTTCCAGAAACACTACAACAAGGAAAACTAATAATGACTCCAAAAGACTCCCTAGTTTGATACCATCCGTGGCAACGACACCAAAAATGTTGGCCTCCTACAATGATCTCAATAACTAAGCATTTATAGACATGATTTAGAGATTGGACATCTAACCTGAATAGCCATTTCAACCATCATGAAGGTGCATTTAACTTGTCAACCCAGGGATGTGAAATTGAAATGGGTCAGCACATTATGTGCACTAGGAACTCAAAGTGGCCATTCTATTCTACAGCTAAGGAACACACAATGCTGAAAGTAAATTGCTTGAAAAGGAATGGAACAAATGTTGAACATCAATCAATGACTATGCTAAGAGGAAATGCATAACAAGAATGAAAATATGAGCAACAGACAAGACACTACTCTGTCTTCTTTGGCTGCAGGAACAGTCGATGTCACATTTCTAACTAAGTACTAAACAGTAAGTAATACTAAACTAATGCTAAACTAAGAAGACATATTACTCACCAAGTGGGCCCCCTTGGATAAGTATCCCCTAAAACAAATGAAAACTCAGATGCTCGAACTTAGAACTCTATTTTATTCACTGTGAATCATGCATACAAGAGAGTAATGTATCTGTATTACTAAAAACTGGAGAATGAGAGTACAATATCACATTGTGAAACCTCTTGAAGAAGGAGCATAAAATCATTATTTATACTAATAAGCTAAATGTGTTAGTCAACTCCACAACTAGGAGGATGCCATTTAGGGAAAACAAGGGAAGTGGAGTGATGGCCATGACACATGCATAGAATTTGGTCAGACATGTAGGTCCAAATGCATATCCAGCACAACAGTAATTCCCATGCATGCTCAATCATTAAAGTCCACTACAAGGCAGTTGAATTCAATTGCATGAAGAATCTTCTATCGTCGGTTGCCTTTGACTTGGAGGGATTCCTTAGCTGGACGTTATGGTGCATGCCTAGCTGGCGGTGTCTTCCTCAACCCGGCATATTAAATCTGCATGACAAGGTCATTGCACATAATAACTGCACATCTATAACCACTCTAAGGAACATTCATTAACCACATGCAAAATCAATATAGATAATCCGCATATTATGCCAATGTCATTAAATATTGCAGAGATAGGATTAAGTCCATTATCAATAGTTTGAGGGAAATATTAATAACATACCAACATTTAACATTAAAGTCCATGACATCTACCAGCAAATAAACTATAGATTCTACCCAAAATTGGACCAAAAACTAGGCTCATGAATATGGTTGGGGGATGAGGGTTGATGGTCCAATGTAAAGGGTAGAGGGTATAAGGGTTTAGGGTTTAGGGTTTAAGGATTGAGGGTTGAGGGATTAAGGGTTGAGGGTTGAGAATTGAGTGTTGAGGTTTAATATATAGGGTAGAGGGTAGAGGGTTTAAGGTTTGAGGGTAGAAGGGTTAAGGGTAGAGGGTAGAGGGGAGAGAGATAGAAGGAGTGAGTGAGTGAGAGAGAGGGAGAGAGAATAGGAGGGAGAGAATCAATAGAGAGAGAGAGAGGGAGGGAGTGGGAGACAGATAAAGGGTAGATGATAGAGGGTATAAGGGTTAAGGGTAAAGTGTAGAGGGGAGAGATAGAATTAGGGTTTAAGGGTAGAGGGTAGAGGGGAGAGAGATAGGAGTGAGTGAGTGAGAGAG
>VDFB02271358.1:1413580-1470264 GCA_007258455.2 Sequoia sempervirens
TGCCAAAGACCCTAATAGTAGTTAGGAACGGGGGAGTTTCCGGTCTCCCTTGGAGGATACCCACGGGTGTGTCCATTTGAGCTATTTGGCCTTTGTTCCTGTCACTGCCTATATCCTTAGTTTTTTTAAATTGCTGGTCCTTGGGAGGTTGTCTACTAGCCCTTTCTAGCTCCTTTTCAAGGTATCTATTTGCCGACTTATTTACGAGCACACCGTTCCTTCTTCCGGTATTGTCCTATGCTTCCAGTTCCTCCCTGGGCTCCTCGAAGGTTACCCTCTTGGCTGGGGTCTCTTGTGTCATGCTAGATAAGGGAGTCCCATTCAGAACCCTGAAAAAGGCGTGCCTTACAGCAGGAACCTTGAGTAATTCAAAGGCCGACAAATTAATTTTGACCTTCTTGAACTCTTCCGCCACATATTCACCCATTTGCTCAATTTCGGAGCTAAAAGCTTGGCCTATGGGAGAACTAGGGGTTTGAATCTTGGTTTGCCCAGGCGGATTTTGGGGTTGGCTCTGAGGCTGACCTTGCAGTCGGTTTTGGGATTGGTTCTTGCTGAGATATTGGGCGGGTATATGAGGGAGCCCTGGGTTATTACTAGCATTTGGATCAGGCGAGGTGGCAAAGTTGTTCGGTGGGATAGAAGTTGTGAAGGGTCCACCGGCTTGTCTATTTCTAAGGAAATAGGGACTCGACCGTTGATGGAACATGTGGACCTCATCCACAAATGGCTCTTCTTCATCCACCGGACCGTTATCTACCGAATCAAAAAGCTGAGCTAAAGTTGATTCGTTACTTACCTCTTGCGCTTTCTCATCCTCAATAGGGGTGGGCTCGGCCTTGGGTTCGTTGCGATCGCCTCGCAGAAACGACGCCTGATTGACCACCAGACATGAGGAATCGTAGGGGTCCGATGGGACAATATCCCTGCAGTTGGCATTATCGATGGCATTTTGTACCTCCACTTGGAAGATTTCAGCAGCTGTCTGGAACTCAGGGCAGTCCAGCTCAGAATGTCTGCTGGTTTTGTGAAGTCGGCACCATCCGGACAAAGCTACCTCAGCCAGATACACACCGCTGGATGTTCTGTCATTGTCTGCCGGTTGATCGAATGGCGTGGGGACACCACCGTTGTTGGGCCTGGTGTTCCATACGCGGTTTTGCCTCTGAGAAGGCCTCTTTTCTGCATTTTGATTGGAGTTCTGCCCCCTCTTATAATTCTGCCCGGAGGAGGTGCTCGCTTCCCGATTATCCTTGTTATCTCTATTGTCCCGAGACTCTCGACTGTCCCTATTAAGGTTGGCCTGAAAATTACGTTGGGAGGCCTGCAGCTGATTGTTCTGGTTCTTCAGATGCGTCATCTCCGTGGACATCTTCTTGATCATCTCTGTCAGCTCTTCTAGCTTATCCTTCTCGGCCGCACCTCCAGACAACGGGGCCAGGTTTTGGAGAAACGCGGGTGGGGCTGCCGGCTGATTTTGATAAGCCAGAGGAAAGTCTGGTCCCGATAAGTGCAACGGTGCCTGGGGCAGTTGGGAATATGTCTGCTGCTGTGGAGCTATCTGGGAATAGCTATACTACTGCTGGGGCTGCAAATAAGACGTCGCGGGAGGCGCATAATTCAACGGCTGCCCCGGATGCGGCACCATAGACAATTGTGGCACCTGGTTCATGAGAGGAGTTTGGTGAGCAAAAGCCTGATTGAGCCCCTGAATTTGCATTGGGTGGGCGACGGGCCCCAAAGAGGGCAGAGGGCCGGAGATATTTTGTCCCAAATCTGCACTTGCAATAACGGCTTCTGCATAGGCGGTGAGTAAGGTAGCAGGCGGTGGGCGCATCCTTTTTACCAGCGCTGCCGTGAGGTTATCCAGGGCCGCGTAGTAGACTGGCAAAGCAGCGGCATCATTATGGAGGTACGGATCCTGAAGCCTCATGTGAGCCCGATGGAAGCGATCATTGAAGGAGCCAATAGGTTCATTGACTTCCCTTCTGATGGACATGAACTGCTGGTAAAGGTCAGCGGGATTGACAGGAATCTTGTACTTCTAGAGGAAGGCATTCTTCATTAGGGTCCACGAGGTGATCGATCCCTGCGGCAGATTGATGTACCAGTAGAAGGCCTCTTCTCCCAACGAATGCGGAAAGAGGCGACACGCCACGTCCTCGTGGCCCACCTGCATTTCGGTAATCGTCGTTTCGAATATCTTGATATGCTCTTTGGCTATTCTTTGCATGTCACGTGGATGGAATTTCGAACAAAAGCCCTCCGGATTCTTGGGCATATCATTGTAAACAGCAAAGTGTATCAGCGAAGGGTTATGCGCAAGCCAAGCCATGGGGGGAGGTGGAGGTGGCACTTGCTGTTGGAGAACAGGGACTTGGGGCTGTATTGGCAATACAACCACAATTTGGGGCTGCCCTTGAGCTATGGCTGCCTGGGCGGTGCTTTGGGCTGAGAGGGCCGGGAGAGGAACGAACCCCTGGCTGCCGGATGGAAGATGTGCAAATGATGTTTGAGATGGTTGGGTGGAAGATGAAGGCCAGCCAAATGAAGGTGGAGGTGAAGTGGAGGCGGGTGGGATGGAGGAAGAGGAAGGGGCGGAGCTGCTTCCTTGTGCTCTTTTTGCCCTCGTGAGAGGCTGCAATTCTTCAAATTCTCCCTTATTTGGTGCTGATCGTAGAATCCTTTGAAACCTTTCCGGGGAGAATGATCTGATCCGATCCAGCTTCGCTCTATCCCATAGCTTAGTATTCTGATCGCTGCCCTCCTTCTAGCGCCAGTTCTATTGATGGTGTTTTTATGCACTTCACAACACAGGCAGTGCACAGGTGCACTACCTCTCTTGAAAGACAATCTCCCACAATCGAGTTGCAGAACACTATCACAAGGTCTCTCGGGTGTCAGGTCATGACAGTGCTAAGATACCTCAGTAGTTTGATGTGATTTGCTGGAATCACAAGGCGGCCTTACAGAAATACAAAGTGTGAGCACAAAGCATGAAGTTGGATCTTGGAAAAGGAGTTTTTTAGCATGAAAGCAGTTATGCGTTGGCTGTAGGTTCAAACAGCAGTCTCAAACTCCATCTGGTTGTTAGATTTGGCTTTATAAGATGCAATGAACCTTGGTATTGTTCAGTTTCTAAAGAAAGTGAAAAAAGAGCGAAGGGGAAGAAATGTTCCTAAGCCTAAAGCTTGCTGCTAACAGTGATAATGGAGTTCCTGCAATAGACAATTCCTTCAAAACAATATCCCACTCTAACCGTGGATTTCATGATTGGAAATTGTGCTATCTTCTAAGGGTCAGCAGATTTTTATCCTTCATCCACCACATACATGCATGAACTAAAGATAAGTGTTTGTGCTTTTAATCGTCCGTGCTAACTTTGCGCTTGTCTACCTTCAAGAAACAGAAAAAGTATGGACTAAGGGATCATCAACAAAGCAGGAATTTTCATGAACAGCCAACAGCATTCCTAAGATTATCCAAATAACATGAACAACTAACTAAACAACAAAGAGATCTAAGCTAACATCTAATATTGGAGAAGTGAATCAATTGACATGAGAGAAAACAAGGAAATGCACCAAGTCAATGCTATTTCTCATAAATTTCAGCAACATGCCTTTACAACAACTCAACTCTCCTCTTTGCAAATGAGAGGAGTGCTCTATTTATAGTTTCCCAAAAGTCAAATGAATGGCCAAGATTCATTACAATTGTGTGGCCAAGATTCATTACAAAATAGGGTTTCACCTACCCCCAACTAGATTTTCAATTAAAAAACATTCTTTGTCCTTTCCCTATTTCGTCATCTAGCGGATGACACTATTTGTTTTTTGTCTTGTAGCTAATTGATGTTTTCTTTGGCTGAAGCTTCTTCTGGGAGGTCCTTCTCCTTATCAAGTATAGTCACCGCCAACTGGATAATCTTTTCAGCTCGTAATCGCCTTTGGGGACCTTTTGCAAAGACTACCCCCGCCTCCTTTAGCCAAGAAATGTTAATTGACTTCTTGCACTTCAATTGATTGGCATCCCATGTCGCCTGACACTGCTCCAAAGTGGGGATCTGCATGTGCCGGAAAGTGGGAATGTGGAACGTTTTTGTGATTCCTGCTGGGGACATGTCGGCCAAGATATTCCCCTCCTTGTCCATGATTGTTCTGGTATCTGTTTGGTAGGCTTCTCGGCAAGCCATTACCAGTTCAGGTGCTATCAGAGAGGGAGGGAAGCCGGCAGCTTTGGCAATCCCACTTTGGCATATCAACCGGGCATTCTTTGTTTTAGGGTCCACTTTGACCCTCTGGGTGAACTCATCTATGTCCACCTGGCCGATATTGGTATCCGAGATCTCTTTCCAGTCAGTCGAGACCTTTGACTGGAGCGGTTCCCCCTGAAATTGAAACTTCATTTGGTCCTTATCGTCCTTTCCACGAGCGGCTCTCCCAGATTTCTTACCCTTGTCTTTTTCGGCGGAGGCCCCTGAAGTTCCTGCGGCCGATTCCATATATCCTGCAAGCAAAGGGCGAGGTCAGCACAACAAAACACCAAAACGTTAATGTTAGTCTGCATTAAGAGCATATCATCTAAATAATCATTTAAATACATCATACATTTAATCCTCAGATGATATCGATTTTATTTTAGGGCAATTGAGCAATCCGAGCCCGGAGGGCCGGACTTCTCTGGCAGGAATGCTGTCAGGAAGGGAAAACACGAACGAAAGCTCATGGGGACACCCGTTGGTCAGATTTTGATGTTCTGAGAGACCCATGATGGAGAATGGCATGATTTAGGACATGGGTCGAAGTTAGATTCTCAATTTGAATTGATTTGGATCCATTTAAAGGACCTCGGAGGTTCTAGGCCGGAAGGCAGTCAGGCGAAGGAAGCCGGCGGCGGCGGACCTCGGACGGAAGTCCGGAGGCCGGAACCCGGGAAGCAAAAAGACGGCCGATTCTAGGTTTGGTTTAACAATTTAAGACAAGACGGCATTTGGAGCACCGGGCCCCGGTGGCCGGGAGGACGCCAGCTGACGGTCGCCGCGTAATCTTTGATCGTTTTGAACGGCGGTGGCGAAGAGAGAACCGGAGCCCGGAGGGCGGGGAGCCAACGGAGGTTCGCCGCCGAGGGACTTTATAATGTGGCCCAGCGGTGACGGCGAGGGGAGGTTCGGGATCCGGCCCATGAGAGGACGCAAAGGGACGGCCGCCGGGAGGTAATGACAACCCACAGGCGACGGCAGCGAAGGGCGCCCCGGGACCCGGGAGGCGAACCGACGCGAGGTACAGGCTGCCGCAAATATTTGGCGTTGATACGAACGGCGGCGGTGAAAATACCCCCGGAGCCCGAAGGTCGGGAAGTCGGCCGGGTTCCGCCGTGAGTGACGGCGAAAACGTCACGGAGTTCCGGGGACGGAACTCCGGACGGCCGGGCCCGAAAGGTCGCGGGGATGCGAAAGCAGGGGTCCAAAAGAATAAGGCAGCGGCGGGGGAGCACCCGGGGTCCGGAGGCACAGAGGGCGCACCAGAAGACAGGAAATTCCATGAAGGGCGAAAAATGGCGAAGGTGGACGGCGAAGGCCGGAGGGGGACCCGGAGGGCGGGGGGCCGACGGAGGTTCGCCGCCGAGGTCGGTTTAGCGCGGCAGAGAGCGAGAGGCATTCCGAAGACGGAATCCCGATGACTCGGGCCCGGCTAGGGAGGCGGCCGCCGTCATGCATTTATACGCGGAATGGAACGGCGAAGGAGGGGACCGGGCCCGAAGGGGCCAGTCGCCTTGCGTGAAGAACAGCCGCGCAACGAGCGAGTTCCGGGTCGAGAGGGGGGATCATTGCGCTGAGTTTGGGCAATTTTGAGGACATGGGTTTCGAGCGCAATGAGGTGTTCTTTAATTTTGTCCAATTTAATTCATTGCTCAATTCAGCGAAATCCACAAAAAAGATCAAAAACAGCGGGACGGCGAACGAGGATGGCCTACCTCGAACTCGCTAAGCGGGGAGTTGATGGGATTCACCGGCAGGGTTGACGGAGCGATGTTGATGCTGATGATCACGATGGTGCAGATTGCAGTGGGCTCCAGACGCCAGCTCTATCAATTCGCTCAATTTCGCAAAGTTAAAATGGCATTGGGGACCACGGTTTATATACCCCACCGGTCATTAATGCCCGCATTTATTGCATGTACGATCACGCCAAAAGTTGGTGGATTCAAATTTGAGTCGGCGGCAGCAACGAGGGTTTCAGGATCCGGCAGGCGGGAAGCCGCGAAATGACGGCCGCTGCGAAACTTTGTGAGAACTTCGAACGGCGGCGGCGAAGGGGTGACCGGGGCCCGGAGGGCGGGGCGCCGCAGGGGGCTTGCCGCCGTGAGATTTTGCTTTGCATTGCGACGGCGGCGGCGAACAAGACCCGGGGGCCCGAAGGGCGGGCGGCCGCCGGGAGTTCGCCGCCGAGAGCTTTTGGTTTGCACGGCGGAGGCGAAAGACGCTCGGGGGCCCGAGAGACGGGCGGCCGACGGAGGATCGCCGTCGCGGACAGCAATCCCAGGACGGAAGTCTGGAGAAGGACTTCCGGCGCCCGGGGCCCGAAGGAGCAGGGGCCGGCCGGGAAATCCCCGAAGACCACCGAACAGCAACTTGCTGGGCGGGCTCCGGAGGTTGGAAAGACGCCAGGGAAATGCCGCCGGGGCGGCGAATGAAAGAGGGAAACCCGATAAGGGAACCCCGGAGGGGCCCAGGGCCGCCCCAAAGCCCGAAAGGCCCAAGGAACCCACGAGGCCCCGGAGGGCAGCAAAAAACCATCAGGGAAACCACGGTCGATTTTTAGGATGAAACTTTAGGGTAATATCGACCATGCAAAACGTCAAAAAAGAGGGGCACGCAAAACGAGGTGGCCCCGACGGACCCGACAAGGTGAAAGAAAAGAGGGTCCCTGTTCCGAATGGGGCGTGTGTGCTGAGGGCACAACAAGTCCCATTAGGCTTAACTATGGGACACATTTTTCAAAAATGCTTAGAATGATGTAAAATCCAAATTGGGGCCCTAAAACCTAGGTGGGACACATACACCCAAGGTGGCGTATGATTCCCAGATCACTAAATCTAGGCCACACAACCTAAAAACACCTAAATTATTATTGAATGTTGGTTTATGTCAAGATTATCCTCAAAAATATGTATTAAATGAGGCTTGTGGATGCAAAATAAGGCCAATTAAAGCATAAAGAAACCAAATTATTTAATAAAAACCTAGAAAAGTGTGAAGTGTGTTACAACACTCTAAATAAGGCACTAAAAATCTCATTTAGTTTACAAGGATCCTAAACTTAATGTGAAGGTGCAAATAAATACACCTTTACAACACTAAATTAAGGAAAAATTAGGTCTATTTAGCTTAAAAGGGCCCTAAATCCAATGTGAATGTAGAAAACACATTACAGCACTATATAAAGGTGACATTAGGTCCATTTTAATGTTAACCATTCCCATATTAAGTGAAATTGTACCATCTCCAAGACGGGAGTACAATTTTCATTGTTACATCTACCCCTCACTTTAGTGAGAAGATGACCTTGCTTCAAACGCACACTAAAGTAGAGATTCAAGAGGATTCCCCATGTACCAAAGTGGATGGTCTAGGATAGCAAGGATCAAAGGAGGTGGTCAAGCCCCTAGGATCTAAGATCCTATGTTAAACTGACATAAGTACAAAAGGACACGCACAAGGTGTATAATATGCAGCATCAAGATATGCAAACATGCAATGTCAATGACTAAAAGAAGAAAGAAAAAATTTAAAAATAGGTGGATCAAGCCTCAACCATTTGTCCAACATGTTGTGGATCAGATCTAATCTATTTGTCCAAAAATGCATGCTCACTCTAAGGAAATGGAACATCAAGCTATCTATTGGGTGAGTATCCAAAGTGTGGCTCAATGAGAAAGTCATGCCTTTGTATTGGCTTCTCACCATATAATGGAAAGTCATGCTCACATTTAGGCTTCTCATCATACGTTAACCATACCAAAGCTATATCTCTTGATAACTTTGACAAGTTGCCACATAATAATGACCTTCGAGCTTCATGAGGAAAGAAAAGATTTGTATGCTTGAAACTCATGAACAAACAAGATGGCACCAGAGGCATGCAAAGTGTATTATGAAAGGTGGCCATGGATATAACAGTTATTGTAAATATGAAATAATGTAAGGTACATTCAAAAGGATTTTTCTCAACTATTCATGTAAGACTTGTCTCTTCTTAGGGAACACTATTCCTAATGTCTCCAAGAGAGGAAAAATAAAAGAAATATCATGCTCTCAAAGGAAATCAAACCCAATGACACCACCAAGAAAAGGACACGTCACAAGAGTAAATAAAACCACGTAGTGAAACATGAGTATCGATGTGTGCCCCCACTTTAAAGCAGTTTCTAACTCCATTACTGTGAGCAATTGCTTTATAGTAGAAGACATGAGAGCTTACTCGAAAGGCCCTATGCCAAGTCATATGTTTCCAATAAGCTACGTCATGAAAAGGGGAGAGATTTCCCCCAAAATGTATAACTCAGTACATTACATGTGAGTCAACTTAAGGAATTTTGTCCACATCCCAATATTACTCTTATATGTACATGAAAGGTGGTCAACTAGCCAAAAGAGTCAACGACAAGGCTACCTAACTCCTTGCCCCCACTTAGTGTAGGACAAGGATGAGCCAAATAGAATGAAAATAAGTTTCAATTGGAGGAACTAGGTGCTTCAACACAAGGAAGAGCACCATAGTCCCTAATATGTTGAGTTTTGTTACTTAAAGCCTAACATTCATTAGTAGAATGACCATGAACTCTATGATATGCACAAAATGAATTATTGTAGTAAAATTTATTTCATGTTCTTGGAGGGAGAGATATCAAATGATCTTGGAGGTGTTTCGATAAGATACTCTCTTGATCAATAGAAGAAGGTGTTGCTTTATTTTGCGAAAAAAATATTTCTTTCTTAGTACAAGATGTCATACTCACATAAGACTCTTTAGATTGTGAGATTTTGTTTTCTTCTTTAAAGGAAGGTGTAAAATCTAATGCACTCCAATCATTAGTGTTTTGTGTGATTAAATTGATATTAAGTGAAGAGTTCTCTATTTATTTTGATTCTTTCAAAGCATAATACTCAAGACCACTAGTGTTGATCAATTCAGGATGCACTAACGTTAAATTCGGCTTAGAAGAATCTTTTGTAATAGTGTTGATATTAAGTGAAGGCTTGTTTGTGTTTCCAAGGGACAATAACCAAGACCACTAGTCATTTCTTACGTGTGAGGCTCTATAAGGACACAAATAACTTGTTCTCTAGTACCACATCCGTTTCCACTATAACCAAGTTGTTTCATCATTTCATAACCTTTTCCATAAAAAAAATTCATCTCTTTTGGATTTGGTGGTTGCTCATAATTAAGTTCAGCAAATTTTGTTGTGTAATTTGTTGTATTTTGTTCTAAAGTGGTTGAGGAGGATTCTTTCAAAGGGTCTTCCAAATTTTGTGTTGACATTATTACTTTCTTTTCCCTTTTCAGAGTCATTGTTTATGATCTCATATTCGCCCATGAATTATGTGAAATATAAGGAACCCCAATCATCTTCTAATAGTTTTGTGACTTCTTCAATATGTTTTTCTTTGTCTTTTTGTTGCATGTATTTTACTTGTGTAGTTGGTGTCAATGTTTCCAAAGGATTTTCCTCATCTATAGCAATGTTCAAAGAACTGTTTGGTTCAGGGTCAGCTTCAAGTGTGTACACTTTTTTGTTGTAGACATATTTCATTTTATAATGAAGAGTAGAAGGCACCGCATTCATTGCATGAATCCATGATTTTCCTAAAAGTATGTTGTATGAAAGATCATGAGGCATAACATGGATTGGTGTTTCTAGTGTGTCCTTTCCAACTATAATAGGAAAAGTGATCACACCAAGCTGTTTTTTTCCTACATTGTTGAATCCATGAATAGATAAAGAATTGGGTTGATTTTTTAATTTATCCACACTAAGCCTATCTAAAAGGTTTATGCCACACACATTAAGAGTGAATCCATTGTCCAAATGGTTCAAATTATGCATGTTCTATTGTATCTAGCTATTATCACAAGAGCATCATTTTGTTTTTGCACTTCCAAAGGAGAGAGTTCATGTTGGTGGAAAACAATGTCAACATCCATTTCTTGAATTAGGGTTCTTATGTCATTTGATTACATATTAGAAGGGATAGGAACTTGTTGTAAAGTATTTTTAATCATGCTATGATAATGAGGTGAGGCTTGAATAAGGTCCCATAATGATATCTTAGCAGGAGTATTATTTAGTTGTTCAACAAGATTGTACTCCTTTTTGCTTTGTAAAGGTAAATAAGGAGGACCAAGAAAGATAGGATTAGGCAATGGGAGCGATGTTGAAGGTGTTTATCTTGGTTGTGTATTGGGTATGTGTAGGATCATGATGGGCCAAAAAGTGGCAATATGATGGGTACATGTGTAGGTTATGTGGCTGACAACTTTTTTTTACCCAAATTTGATGAAATGAAAAGGGTTTTTAAAGGAGATTCTCAGCTTTCCATCAATATAAATTATTATTTACTTTGAATTTAATAAATAATTATTATTCATTTTCTATTTGAATTACGACTAAAGTCCTAATTGATAGGCTAATTGAAAAAATCTATAGCCAAATGGTATCACATTTTTGTTCAAACATGTCACATTCTATGCAGATACTATAGGATTAAAAAAAAATTTCAGAATTTTTGTTCAAGTTATGGTATATACAAGTTTTTATATTTAAAATTTGTAATAAAAATTCATAATTAATTATTTAGTTGGAAAATTACAAAAAATATGCATCACATCTACATGAGTCTCCACTTATATCTAAAATCTTATAAAATAATATTATCATTTTATTGTGGTTAGGGTGGTCGATAAATGCCTACTTATTTTTTTTTCCTGAAATTTAAGTACCTCGCATTGAAATTTCAAATTTTCATCAAATAGATTTTTTATTTTTAAATAAACCCTAGTAGTTTAGAAATTACATTCAATTTTCTACAGATTTTGTTCTTACATACTTTTGAAATAATATCAATCACTTATTCAAATTTTTACGTCAAGTTTCCTAACTCTATTTTTTTAAAAATTTTGCCACTTAAGGGTTAGTTTTTTCCATGATGATCCTACATATACCCTATTGTTTATAGTGTTACATGTATGAGAAATGGTATTATAACTCAGTTTCTACAAAAAAATATTCTTAGGTGGGCAAAGGATAAGTTTAGGTTTGTTTTGAATTTGCAGTCGTTGTGAGGGTGGGTAGAGAATTAGAGGATTGTTAGGATGTCCCACAAGGTATGTAGGATGTCAATTAATCAAGGGGAATCTAATCAACACTTGTGCATTCATAACCTTAGTGGTCTTAGTTTGATGTTTTTCTAATGAAGAGGAATCTAGTGTCATCTTTTCACCATAATCTAAGGAAGTTGAAATGTCATCATTTTCTTGCACCATTATATCCTCCTTAGGAGAGATTTTAGGAGAACTGTACAAACTAGATGTTCATGACATTCAAAGGTTGGTTCTTCTAAAATGACTTCATCGCAAGTAGGGGAGTTACTAATGGTTGGATTTTCTTGTTCAATAAGGTTTTCCCTACAAGAAAAGGGGAAATTAAGATTATCATGTCCTTCATCAATTACATTTTCTAACATCAAAGTATCTTCTTCACAACTAGGAGAAGAACAAATGTGATTGTCATTATTGTCCATACTTTCATTCCTTTGTCCCATAATTTCTTCTAAAATAGGAGAGGAAACATAAAGTGAGTTGTCATAGATCTTAAATTTTTTATCATCCAACACCAAAATATCTTCCTCACTTATACTTTCATCCTCTCACAAATTATCACAAGAGGGGAAGATGTTGGGAGATGAATGTAGACTAGTTGAAGTTTCAATGGTCTCTTGTTGTGTTATGTGATCATCATGATTACCTATGATTGTGTCATCTTGTTCAGACATGTCTTTCCTAATAAGAGAGGTAGGAGGAGAGAAACAACTAGGACTCTCAAAAATCTCATTGATTGGTTCTTCTAAAAATAAAATATCTTCTTCACAAATAGGAGAGATATTAGGAGAACAAATATGATTGATATGATTTCCCAAGATTGTATTCTCTTTTGCTAAATCCTTCTCATCAGGAGGGTATATGCACTTTTTCTTAGCATGCCTAGATAGGTAAGATACTAACATTGTTTAACCAAGAATCAAAAGTACTTCTAACCATATTATGCAATGCTTCAATAATATAAATAATGTATATCCAAAGATGAAAAGTACTTTTATCCCATGTATGAAAAACTTGAAGAATGCAAACAATGTGTATCCAAAAATGAAAGGCACTTTTATGAAACTTATTCAAAGCTTTATGAATGTAAACATTGTGTATGCAAAAGTGAAAAGTACTTTTATCCATATCATGCAAAGTTTCAGAAATGTGAACATTTTCAGGTCTAATGATATTTTTAATTGAAACTATGTCAAAAATGACTACCCTAAATTGATTTTTTTGACCTAGATGCATAAAACAAAAGTTCCTAAAAATTTCCAAGCTGATACTATATGTTACTAGCAAGCTTAAGAAGTGAAAAAACAAGGTTTTCAGTGTTGTAAAAGGTAGTTTCAGGATTGATCTAGGAATAAATCGTCTAGAGGGGCATACGAGTGCCAGTCAAGGTTTTTCAAGGGTCTAAATTTTGAATAAAAGTCACCACATAATACCTAAAACTTGGGCAAAACCACCTCTACTGGGACTAAATCACCTAGAGGCGTATGAGTCTCATTTTAGAATTTTTGCACCAAAATCAATAAATTCTAATTGAAATCCAATGCTTTAGTTTGTATTATATCCAGACTATGTTCAATTATAGTTTTAAGAGGAAATTCAATGATGCAAGATGCGAAAATGCAACCTATATGCACTTTCACTAATGCAAGAAATAGAAAACCTAGATGTCAATTAACTAATGTAAAACTCCAATGAAATGTTAATACAAAATAGATCTAGGATGATGATGCACTCCAAATGAGAATTAAGATGTTTTAAATGTAGGTTCACCAAAATGAAACAATGGAAATAGTTGTTCCACCTTTTGGGAGGTGGAACACAAACTATGTTTTTAGGGACCTAGATCTATTTCCCTCAAGTTTCAATCAAGGAAACCCTAGAGATCTCAATCCGATGTAGAATGGGGGAAAGAGAGTTTGCAATAGGGTGTCCTAGGGTTTGATTAGAGATTAAAGAGGGTTTCACCACCAAGCTATGTCTTGGAAGGAAAAGAGATGAATGAATCATGCAAAGTACTATGTAATACCTAGCTAAATGACCTAGGAAATGAAACTGAAATACAAAATGATAAATTGAGAATGAACAGAGGTGCACCTAGAAGAGTGAGGAGGCCAAAACAAGATCTAAAACACTTTAAAAAAAAAATTAATGCTCATTAGGATTCATACACCAGTCTGGGTGATTTATTCCCAAACTAGGGTTTCTATTGTAAAACTAGAATATAATGGTGTGTGATCTAAAACAATTAAAATATAGAAAATATGCTATACTAATACTCATATGCCACAAGTTGTGTATCAATCACACTCACCTTTCTTAGAGGGTTAAGCCCTGATTTTTCTTTCCTAGTTTTGCTCTTTCTTCCACATTTCATTTATGGAACTGAAACCTCGATTTGCAACCTATAGGTTAATTTTCATGAAGATTGCAACCTTGTGACAACTTGATGACTTTCTTCAACCTTGCAACCTAATTTTCAAAGGATCTTCAAGCCTCAAGATACCTATACCTGAAATTACACATGTAGAGAAAGAAAAACTTGTTGATTTGTTAGTAAATGGGGGTTTTCCTTGGTCAAACCCCTTTTAGGGAATTAAACCAAATGATGAGATAATAAAATAAGAACATGAAATATGAATTATGATACCTTGAATGATGTCTTGTAAATCAGAAATCTAACATGAAGTGGCCATGAAGGATGTGGATCTAGAACTTGAAATAAGTGTAGAACAATGCTTAATCAAGGATCTTGAATGCAACATCACAACACTAGTTCAGCAACATGCTTGATGCTTTAAAACCTTGACATGATGATGGATCTTGAATTTTTGCAACAATTGATGATGAAATCTACCGTTGAAATTCTTAGAAGTGCTCTTGTGAAGGCTTGTAATCATAAAATTTCTATTAGGAATGATCTCTTGAAAGTCTTAGGTGAAAATGAGTGAAATAACCTTGTATTTATACTTGTTTATGTGAAATTTCCTCAAATTACAACACTACAAGACGATATCAAATCTAGGAGGATAAAATCCCACTAAGAATTTGAATTAAATTTGATTTTGGGCCACACGAGACTCATATGTGACAAGTGATGTATGAGTCCCATTAGGCTTAACTATGGGAGACATTTTACCAAAATACTTAATAGAATGATGTAAAATCTAGATTAGGGCCCTAAAACCTAGGTGGGACTCATATGCCCAAGGTGGCATATGAGTCCCAGATCACTAAATCTAGGCCACACAACCTAACAATACCTAAATTATGATTGGATTTTGGTTTATGTCAATATTTTCCTTAGAAAGATACATTAAATAGGGCTTGTGGATGCAAAATAATGCCAATTAAAGCATAAAGAAGCCCAATTTTTTAATAAAACCATAGAAAAGTGTGACAGTGTATTAAAATACTTTACAACACTCTAAATAAGGCACCAATAAGCTCATTTAGTTTACAAGGATCATAAACTTAATGTGAAGGTGTAAATAAATACACTTTACAATATTAAATTAAGGCAAATTTAGGTCTATTTAGCTTAAAAGGGCCCTAAATTCAATGTGAATGTAGAAAACACATTATGACACTAGATCAAGGTGACATTAGGTCCATTTTAATGTTAGTCATTCCCATATTAAGATAAATTGTACCATCTCCAAGAAGGGAGTACAATTTTCATTGTTACAAGGTAACGAGTGAGTTTTTTGGCCCTCTTGTGGTTTTTCTTTGTTTTTTGTTTTTTTTGGTCATTTAGTGTTGATTTTGTAGTTTTTTCTTTCTAGGCATTTCACTTCTCGTGAGCCCCTCATTTATTGTCGATTGCTATTATGCAAAAGGGTATAGTCCCTTCTTGTCTTAATCTAATCAAAGCATCACATCATCCACATCCCTCATAAAAAATAACAAATAAATAATAATAAATGGGTTGTTCAAATTTGATGAGAAGAAAAATTTAGGAAAGGGTATGGGTGACTATTTAATGAGAGTAATGGTGTTTGTCAACAAGAGGATGGTCTTTCCCTTAAGAGGTATGATCATCCATAAAATAATTCAAAGAGGGATTTCATAAAATATTGGGGGAAATATGGGATATACACAACATTGACAATATATGACATCCCAATCTCTCAACTTTGCAAAGTGACAATTCGCATGGAGAAAAAGTATGGTGTTTTCTCCCTTAATTCACAACCGTGTGTTATAAATGCTAGGAATTTGGTAAGTCATTAGAGTCACATAGAGAAGAATATAGGAAATTGGAATGCGGGACTACAAAGATAAAGAATGCATGGAGGAGGAATTCAAAGATTGTGCAAGAGAGAGAGAAGAAATTTTTAGGGAAAAAGGGGAGAAAATTACATAGAAAAATGGTCAATTTGGGTTAGATGAGTTGGAAGGAAAAATATATTAGCATGATTAAGTTGAGAGTCCACAACCATTTCCACTTTTCTCCATACTTGACTGAAAGTGGTAGATTTGGAACATGTACATGCATACCCAAAAAATCATAATAGATATGATAGTATCACCAGAGGAAATTTACCATTGGAAGAAATGGAAAAGAGAAAGAAATGACATGTATAAGAGTTGTTTTAAAGTTTTTTGTTGGGGACCATGGAAATGTAGGAGAAAAAAATGGAGTCATGACTACGACCCTAGTATACATAAGTAAAAAATGGAACAAATGTGTGCACCAAAAGGATGCATACATGGCTTTTATAATTGTTGTAGAGAATCTATATTTGGAAAAATTGTGTTTAGGTTCACTACTAGGAATTGTACCATAACCAGTTAGATTAATGATTTTTTAGATTTTAAATGGAAGGTATGGATTGGTCCAATAGAGAAACCAAGTATGCTTAGCTAAAATACAACCTAAATGGATTCTTAACTAGGTATGGTTTTGATATTTCAAATATATATATATATATATATATATATATATATATATATATATATATATTAAATAGGTAATGAACTATGGCTATTTTTGTTGTTGAGAGTTATATTTTAACCTTTCATGAACTTTGGAATTGTTAAATATCTATGTAAAACTAAGATTATTAGTAGATTATAAGACCTAAAAAATAACCATAAAACTTAAAAGTTGCCACTACTTTGTTTGAAAAATCTATTTTTTAAAATTTCATGCTGGAGAAAGTTGTAGTTATGTTATTCTATAAAGAAAATATTCAATGAATTAATGTTGTACCATTCATGCCTCATATTACTGGTAAAACTTGCTACATATTAACTAGAATAGGGAAAAGAGGTTTGGGTAGAAGTAGTTAACACAATAGTGTATTTGATTTGCATCCCCTCTTCCAGATTGGATTTTGATACTCCAGAGGAGAGATAGTTGGAAAGATGAATTTCCTACAATCATCTATGGGTTTTTTGTTGCAAATATTTCATTCATATTCTGAAACAGAAGTGAACAAAGTCGGATTTCAAATTTGAGTGATGTATATTTGTTGGTTACATGTATGGAGAAGAATAGTATGACTTCAAATTGTGAATCCAATCACAAATAAACTATTTCACAATAGGGATGTTGTCTTTAATGATAAGGTTTTTTTTAGTTTTACACAAAAGGGATTTCATTAATGAAAATATACCTATTGATGATGTTGATAGTGGGAGCAATTCACAGTTTTCACATCCAGAAATGGTTTCGACTCTACCTCAACAACAACAAATTGTTAATTTGAATGTATAGAACACTTGAACTCCTTTTCCGATATCATATACTATTGAGAATCCTAATTTTTTTCCTCATAGCTCCCTATGTAGCCTTTTTCCAACATAGCGCTACATGTTCAAAATTACCATGAGCCATTAAATGGGTGAAACACCTTTTTGCTAATGTAGGAGGTTAATTTTCCATCATGTGATGATCATGTTCCTTTAGTTCCATCTCAAGCTCCTCATATTCCATCATGTGAGGAATTTTCCTTAGACTTGTGCCCTACTTCTTCTCTAGTGCCATCAAATCTATAGCTCCAAACTTATTCATTCTCTTCCCATGCTAACATGTATGCTCCTCCTTCATCATGTGAGTTTCATTCACCATCTATATAGGCATATTTGTCATCACCTAATACCCAATTTTCATAGGAATGTCAATTTTGAGTTTAAATCACGTGACTCCTTCACATTTTGGTTCCCCTATTCTATTTAATATGTAGCAAGTTTCACCAGTACACACACCATGTGATTCACCTCCTTGTCATTGTGTGAGGTCAATTTACAGCCTTCAATGGGAAATTCAATTTCCACATAGACACACTAGCATCCTACAAATAAAGAAGTTGTCAATACCTGTGCCAAATTGATGGGAGAGTTAAATTCAAATAAAAATAATAATTTTGGTGCATCTATTTATACTAATATGTATCCAATTAATAATCAGACAAAGGCATGTGATAGGAATATGTCTTCATCACATGAAACTATGAATTGAAATGTTTATACACATAATTTATCATTGTCTCAAAATAATGTGTTATAGAGGAACAATATGGAACAAATTTACATCAAAATAATCTGTAGGTGAAATGAAAGGGAAAAGGGGGTCTATCAAAGTGAATCAAGATGATAAACCACACCATTTCACTTGTTATTTCATTTAATTATGCATAGAATAACATCATAAAACAAACCTAACTATTATAACAATAAAAGGGTAGGTTTTAAGATGTTAAAATGATGTGTACTTGTGGATAAAAGTGTTTTTTCGGGCCTCACTAAGGACTCATTTGCCCAATGGAAAATGGGTCCCTAGTAGGGTTTTGGATAATTGATTTATGGGTTTTATTCTTCAATATTTGCACTTATATATCCTAGGTGTTCAACTCCCAAAAATCAAAAATAAATTTTGTAGCTTAGTTTTTGTGATCTTGCAAGAAAGATGGCAACTTTTACAACTTGGCAACTTTGACAACTTTTGCGACTTTTTTTCTCCACTTGATCTTCAATCTAAAACCTGCAATCACACATAAAAGAGGATAAAAATGTTGATTGTTATGGAATATTGTTTTTCCTTAATCAAACCTTATTTTGTTAATTAAACCTTGAAATGAAACCATGCATAAAAGGAAAGATGAATGAACAAAGGGATGCTACAACTCACCAATCCTCAATGGAACCTTGGAGTACAAATCAATAATCTTGCATGAAGTTCCCTCAATGTATGTATATCTTGATCAAGAATTTTGATATGTAACAATACTTGAATAAGATCTCCAATGCTACATCAACATATTAGCTCAACAACATGCATGATGCACTATGCCTTTGACATTATTAAATGACCTTTGATTTATACAATAAAATTTAATAATCTTCCCTTGAATACCTTTTAAATGATCTTGTGGACTCTTGAACTCATAAATTTTCTACTAGGACATGAATACTTGAAAACTTAGATATTCTAGGATGAAACTATGTAAAATAGTCTTATATTTATACATAACTTAATATTAAATCTCAAAATTCAAATAACACAAGCCTACATTAGATCTAGGATTTAAAATCATTAAAATATTGCGAAAAATATATCCCAATAAGGGTTTCCTAAGTTAAGGAGGACCCATTCATCATAGAGTGAATGGGTCCTAACATACCTAACTAGGACACATTTTTGGGGATGTGAAATAACATGCCAAAAGGGGGTCCTAGGACCTAGTGAGGGCCCATTCACTAGGT
This sequence comes from Sequoia sempervirens, assembly GCA_007258455.2. Classification (NCBI taxonomy): domain Eukaryota; kingdom Viridiplantae; phylum Streptophyta; class Pinopsida; order Cupressales; family Cupressaceae; genus Sequoia; species Sequoia sempervirens. Next base: position 1,432,672 of record VDFB02271358.1, read on the forward strand.
GGTGAATGGACCTAAGGTCACTATCTTAGGAGACATTCCTTGCAAAATTAAGTGATGTGAAATATAATTATTAATGAGTGTCAGGTTTTATCCCTTGCAAGATACAATAAATTAGGCTTGGATTTGAATTAAAGGGACAATTAAGCCCAAATTAACCTCAATTAATTAATAAATCCCTAGATTAGTGTGAAAGTTTAAAGATACACATTACAACACCCTAAATAAGGAATCATTAATACTATTTTATTATTAATTATTCATTCCCAAATTAAGTAAGGAAAAGGGATAATTTTTCTATTACTATAGTAGATAGTAGCTCCTCAAGTGCGAAGATCTACCTAAGAGCACCAACCTTTGAAAAAATTTGATGATTACCAATTATTAATTTTCTATCACCTAGAGCCTACCACCTTTATATAATCTTACAAAGATATCAATCGGGAGAAGTGGATGGATGTCACGATGAATGAAATGGATTCATCAATGGAAAATAACACTTGGGATTTGGGGAAACATCCACCCAATCGGAGAGAATTGAAAAATTGATCGGTGTGTAGATTTAAAGATGAAGGAGGCAAGAAATGGTATCGAGCAAGATTGGTAGTTAAGGGTTATGATCAACAAAAGGAAATTGAATTCAATGAGATCTTCTCACCGGTTGTGAAGATGGCTACTATTCAAGTGGTTTTGGGCCTCGCAACGGTTTATTACCTTGAACTTGAGAAACTTGATGTGAAAATTGCATTTCTACATGGTGATATAGAAGAGGAATTGTATATGGATCAACCTGAATGTTGTGGGCAACAAAGTAAAGAAGATTTGTATTGCAGGTTGAGGAGAAGTTTGTATGAGCTCAAGAAAGCCCCACAATAGTGGAATCTTAAGTTTTATTCTTTCATGGCTAAGAAACACTTCACATGTGAATCTGATCTATTTGTTTACTACAAGGTATTGGATGATGGTGAGTTTGTTTTCGTACCATAGAAAAAAGGCAACTTGCTTGACATGAGAATAATTCATGATAAATTGGACTTAATGAGGCCTTGATTCAAGTTTTTTGAGGAATTTTATGCATCCACACTAGCTATTGGACCCTTGCAAATTGAATAACATGCTTTTAATGATGTCTTGTAAAGGTGTTGTAAGATACTTCCATGCTTTTCTAGACTTAATGAACCCATTTCTCCCTAATTCAAAATTATAAAATGTGTTTAATAACATTATCACATAAATCTAGAAGACTTATAACTTAAACTTAATGTTAAACTAGTGTTGCAATGTGTCTTGCACATTCACATTGGTTCATGTGCCTTCCTAGGCTATGTGGACCTCATGTTAGTGTTGTAAAGTGTATCTAATCACACTCTCACATTGAATTATGTGTCCCAAGCCCTAATTGACATTCACATCATCACTAATAGGCCCCTATTAACCCATATTGTGCATCTTGAGGTAATATTTGATAAAATACCTGACAAAGTTGCAATTTAAACCTTGTTTCCTTATCTCCTGGCATCCTAGTTGTCAAAATGGCCCCTGTGGGACCCATTCACCATCCATGGTGAATCAATCTCGTCCAAGTGAGACCCATTCGCCATGGGTGGAAAATGAGTCCCATTTGGCTCATTTTTTACCTTTGAGCTAGAAAAATTGAAATTTAAGTTTATTATTTTCACATGTTGGCCTTAGGGGTCTAATTTTTGTGCTAATAAGGTGAATTTCCTATAAAATAAACTCTCCTAACTTATTTTTAACATTCATTATTCATTATTCATCCATCATTCTTCCATCTCAAGTCAAGCAACTTAGGGTTTCATCATTGCAAGTAACCAAGATAGCAATTTTTAGACATTCAAGGGAAAATTCTTCATGTTTTGTTGTAGAAATTCAAGATCAAACATCATGGAAAGGTAATCAACTCCATTATTGCAGGTTTCATTCGATTGTTTTATCATTTTGGTTTAATTACCTAAAAGGGGTTTGACCAAGGAAAACCCCCATGCCCTAACATCCAACTTTTTTCTTTCTTGTCTTGTGTGTTTCCAAATTTAGGTCACTTGGAAGATTGAAAATCATTAAGAATCAAGTTGAAAAAAATTTTAATTCATCTCCTCATTTCCTAAGTCAAAATATCAACAAAAACTCACTTTTAGGTTCAGAAATCAAAGTTTTGAAAGTGGACACTTATAGAAAGTCAAAGTGCAAACTGAGAGCTCATGTTTCCTATTTTGAATCTTAAGAAATTAAAAAGTGGACTCATTTTCCATCAGTGGAAAATGAGTCCCATTTCCAAGCCTGAACATATTTTTCTGCTTTTCTCGATACCCTTTTGTTTGAAACAAGTTTCGGCTCAATTTCACAAAACCTGGACTAATTTTCCCAAAATGGTGAATGAGTCCCAATAGGCCAAATTTCCAACATCAATAGCATTTCAAGTGCCATTTCCAAACTCCTTTAAGATCCCAGGTGCACACTTTCAGTTTGGTTCATTTTTGTTCAATTTTGCATTCATTTCTACGTGTTTTCTACATATCACAATGCGTTTTCAAACAAGTTACATTTCTTAGGTTTTGCATACTTAATCAATCAATCTTATCAATTATCTGCATTTAGATCATATCATTTAGCCTTAATCACTCCATACATTTCCTAATTTGAGTGAACTACCTAGATTTTGGGTGTGGGATCTATCTCTTTCCATTAGGTGAAAGACCCTAATTGAGCAAAAGAGACATAACATTCCATCAACCTTAAAATCTATGGTTTAGTTTTATTGTTGCTTTATGTTAATGATATGCTTATTACTTGCACTAGCATGAGATTTTTTTGTAATTTGAAGAAATAGCTAGCTCAAAATTTTGTAATGAAAGACTTAGGAGCAGCAACTTAGAGGATACTTGGTATGACCATAACCTAGGATAGACGTAAGAGGGAAATCAGATTGTCATAAGTAAAATACATTGAAAAAAATTTGGATAGAATTAACAGGAATGGTGCTAAGCCTGTGAGCACTCCACTTGTTGATCATTTTCATTTTTCATCTAAAATGTGCCTCAAAATACCTCAGGATCAAGAAAACATGAAGGGTATTCCTTATTCATTAGCTTTTGGGAGTCTTATTTATGCAATCATGTGCACTCATCCATACATTTCCCATGGAGTGGGAGTAGTGAGCATATTTATGAGCAATCAAGGTAAGAATCATTAGAAAGCAATGAAGTGGATACTTTAATATATCTAAAAGGCATAGTTTAAGATTATGTTTTGTGTTTTGGAGGCAAAGATGTATAGCTGCAAGGTTATATTGACTCTGATATGGTTGGTAACTTGGATAAATGAAGGTCAACAATAGGTTATGTGTTCACATTTGTTGGGGTAGCAAGTAGTTAGGTTTCACAGTTACAATAGGTTGTTGAACTCTCTACTATTGAGGCTTAATATATTCCACTCATTAAAGGTGTGAAGGAGATGATATGGTTGCAGTGACTTGGGTGAGTTAGGTTGCAAACAAAATATTTTCACTCTTTTTTGAGATAGAAACAATGCTATTCATTTGGAAAAGAACTCGGCTTTTCATAATCAAACCAAGCATATTGAGTTGTGTTATCACTTCATTTGAAATGTACCTAAAAAAGGAAAGTTGAAAGTGGAGAAAATTGATACAAAGGTGAATCTAGTGGATACATTAATGAAGATAGTGTTAGTGTTAATTTTTTAACTTAGGGATAATTACTTAGGTAGTTTTCTTGTATCAAGTAGTTTTTCCCTGTCTCATTTCTCATGCCTTAAAAATCCATGTACACTATATATTTTAGCATCTCAATTTTCTAAATATCATCTTGGATATTTGGCATAATAGTCTTTGTGCTTCTCTCGTGTATGTGTAAGGGTGGTTTGTTTTCACAAGTTGAGGATCTTGGGAAGGAGTTTACATCTTCTACATGGTATCAAATCTCCTCCTATTGCTCACCCTTCAGGATAGTTTCTACCAAGGAGATCTAGAAAGGAGGTCATTGCATTAGATTGAGGCTACGATTTCCCCTATTTGCAAGTTATAATTGTAATCTAGCCTCAAGTGAAGGAATTTTTTTTCACAGTTGTGTTGCAACCTTGACAAGTTGCAATTGAAGATTTTGTAGACCCACACAAAGGAGGTAGGTGACATTTGGGAAGTGATTTGTACAATTTTGACATGTAGTGTCATGATTTTCATCTACAGATCCTTTCCTCATGGAAACAATAGGAAAACACATTCATTTGGAAGCCAAGAGATTCATTTGGGTGAGAAATTGCAACGTCAGGTCCAAACACCTCCTTGTAGGGCATGTACCCCATCTGGAGGCTACAAATTTCATCTATAGGCTACAAACCATATTTGTGGCATCATTTTGGAAATCAAGAAGTCGTTTTTGGGAGATTTTCATGTTTCCTAGTTGGTTGGGCATAGCGTTTCCTTTTTTTTTCACCATTTCCTTGTTGGGCATGAGTTTATTCTTGTTGGCCTTGTAAAATAAATTCACTATTTTTTAATCTTGCTACAAAAAAATTATCCCGCATTAGTGAGAAATCAGTTAAAACATGCCTTTTTATACTCTAACACCCTCTTAGTTGCATGAACTAAGGATCATGTGGGGTTATTGGCTATCTTTCCCTGATGCCTATGTGGGCTCTACTCTCATCTAGCATGGAGATATTTGTAGAGATGGTGGCGTGCAGTGAGATTTGGGTAGCATTTTTTTCAAAGGGAAAAATAATCCCACATTCTTAATACATGTGGGCTTTCTTGGTGATTATATACAGCTCTATGTATATTGTGTTGTGAGCAACTTTTTCATGGCCATATGGTGTGACTGGGAGCTTGGTCCAAGTAGTTTTTTTTGAAATATTTTTCCATCAACTGCCATTTTTTTGGTACCTTCAAGTTGCATCTGGTTTGCTTGCTTTTGGTGCAAATTGTTGTCATGGCTACTCCTAATTCAGTTGAACTTTTAACCCCCCATAACTATCATACCTAGAAGATTAAAATCTAAAGGTTTCTCCAATCTAAGGGTTTGTGGTCCACACTGAATGATAAACAACCCACTTTTACCAAGGAGTATGAAACATCTACTCACATAAACAAGTGTGATAAAGCTATGGGTCTTCTTTTCCACATTGAGAAGTGTAATACACCCAAGGAGGTATAGGATGATTTCCAAAACCTATTTGGCCAAATCAGTGAATTTCGTGCTTTGCAACTAGAGGTAGAATTAAGTTCTCTTTTCCCTTATGCATTTCCTTTAATTGATGATTTCCTAGTAAAGTCCAAATATGTGAGGTCACAATTGGCAGGATGTGGGAAGGATAAAACTGATAAGGAGTCCATTTTTTTTGTCTAAGCTAAGAGGTCCATTTGCAATTTTTTCTTCTACCTTCTACTCAACCATGGATGCTTTGGGAAACACATTCAAAATTCCTTCTTTTGAGACATTTTGTGACCGTTTGACAAGTGAGCAAGCCAAACTTTCCCAGTTAGAGGGGGTCTCTATGAATCATGCATTAGTTGCATAAGAATTTCAGAGCAAAGGGAAGAAGAAACCTAAGGCTAAGAAAAAGTCTAATGAGTCCTCCACCTCTTCAAAAGAGGATAAACCTAAGAAGGAGAAGTTTAGTTGTGTTCATTGCAAGAAGAAAGGTCATGATGAACACCACTATTATACGAAGAAGATTGATGAGTTTTTACATCTTCTTCAAAAGAACAATATTCCACTACCCTCACTTGTGACTCCTTCTACACCCTCTCCATCTAAATCACCTTCAGCTTCATCCAAACCTACACAGTCAGGGAATGCAAGATTTGAAAATGGAATGAAAGGTAAAGAAGATAAACTCAAAGGGCATGCACTAGCAACTTCTATAGTTCATTTTAGTCATGATAGATGGTTTTTGCATTCAGGAGCATCTCATCACAAGGGTTTTACTCCCTATCCTTTTTTGGGTCTTCATCCTACTAATACTTCTAAGTTTTTTTGGGAGATAGTAAGTTTTTGGATGTTGTAGGGATAGGCAATGTTGAGATTGGTGATGGTTGTTTTAGCTCTAGATGTACTATGTATTCTTGATTTGCACACAAATATGCTTTACATCTATCAGATTACTCATGGTGAGGTACCTAAGACTATAGAGTTCACTGCAAATTCTATTTTCATTAGAGAAGTTGATACTAGAAAATTCATTACTATTGGTGAAGCTAATCATGAGTCTCATCTCTATGACTTTTCTCATTTTGTTGATGATGATGATTATAAGCCTCGCACCCCTCTTTCTAGTGTTGATAGTAATTCCTTAGGAGAGATTGGTCATTTGAACTTTGGAGTTCTTCAAACCTATGTTGATTCATCTCCTATTGCTTCAAAGGTTGGTTCTTCAGTACAATAGGATGTTTTTTATCCTTTAGATCATTCTTTGTGGGATAGTCACTTGACAGGTCTTGTGGAGTTGTTTTATAAATCTCACATTTCTAATTTGGATGATGCATTTGATGGTATATCCCTTCTTTTTTATGACAGTATCTACATTGCTATCACACCATATGTGTCTTTGGAGATTGTTGCTTCAAAGTTTCCACATGTTCTTGTCCATAATCCACCTTCTTCAATTGAGGTTGCACCTAATGATGATGTGACATTTGGTTACGTGGAGGCACCAGGACATTTTTCAGAGGAATCTTTCATGTTTATTCATCTCCCTTCTCTTGTTTCAAAGTTGAAGTTTCTCTTGCACCAGTGGTTATTTCTCCCTAAAGGGAGGCATGTTGTTGGGAGACATGGGATATTCTTCATACTTCCAGAATTAGCACAGGAGTTTCTTCATCATGGGGGTATTTTCATCATTTCTACTATTTTCTATGGGGGAAGCTACGTAGTCTCTCTCCTTTTGTATTTTGCTATGATCAGTGATGGGAGTTGTCCTTGGGGGGTCTTGTGAAGTCTAACTCCTTTAAAAAATTTAGTTTTCTTTTCTCTCTCTTTTGGAGAGGAGTTTTCTCCCACGAGGTTTTTCTCCTTTTCTTTGGTTATGAGAGATTGCATTGCATAGTAGTTGTGCATGGGTACCTAACATGGCCTTGTAGCGGGGACCCATCTTTCATTTCATTTTGCATAATAATCTCCCTAAATTTACACTTAAGGGGGGGTGTTAGTGTTGATTTTTTAACTTAGGGATAATTACTTAATTCGTTTTCCTGTATCAGGTAGTTTTTCACCCATCTCATTTCTCGCAGCTTTAAAGGGCATGTACACTATGTATTTTAGTATCTCAATTTTTTTAATATCATCTTGTATATTTGGTAGAATGGTCTTTGTGCTTCTCTCATGTATGTGTGAGGGTAGTTTATTTTCATAGGTTGAGGATCTTGGGAAGGAGTTGTCATCTCCTACAGATAGTACCAAGGGAGAATTTTGAGTTTTGCAAGACTTCTCTTGGAATTCTTGAGATGTGACAATAGGGGTGAAGTGGGGGAATATATCTAAGATTTGCAGCAGATGTTGAACTTCAAGTGGGAGATTGTTGGGTATTGTTTCCCTCCAATTGGACAAATCCTTTCACATTCCCATTTGAAGAGTTATCCATATTAGATAATGTGTTTTCTAATTCATTATTTTTAATGCTATATTGTTGTAGATGTATTCAAATAACTAAGATAATAAAAGATATTTTCCCTACTTCAAATAGGATGCAGCCATATTGGTGAACCACTACAAATCTATATTTTTTTCATGTTTGCAAATTGTCTCTTTTTTGAGTTTAATTTCTATAAAAAAAATTCATTTAATTTTCAATAAATTCTACAACACCTTGTCTATGCTTCCATGTGTTGCATATATGTCTACTAGAGAAATTGCAACTATCAAAATGTCCATTGATGATAACTCACAAACTATTTGAGATATCCATCGATGATAGTTCATGAGTTGTCATTAATAGACATCTTGACATCATCCTTCCACAATCAAGGAAAATCAAACCATTAAAGTGATGAATGAGATGCAAGCCTTACTCTCCCCAAATGTTTAGCAATAGCAACCTCTCTAAGTAGTGGCTGAAGGTGATGGGTGATCTTTTCCTGCATACTTTGTAATGAAGTCACACACTATTGGTGCTAAAAGAAAACTAGCAACTCATCTCAACAATTTCTAATCCTCATCGTCCACATTGAAAATGGATTGTATAGTTGATGGTAGGAAATAGAATATGATGGTAGCTATTTTTTGGGTAGGAGAATATGATGGTGACTATTGATTGGGCAAGAGAAAGAATTTTGAAAAACTTAAAATTTAACCATGGCAGTGATAACTGTGACTATCATTAGAAAATGGGAAAATGGAAATGGAAATAAGACTTTGACTTATCTAAAAACGTTAGAACTTAGAGTAAGTTGGTTAAGCCAACCTAGGAGACCATATTGCTTAGATGGCATAGCAAGAATTTGTTCTTATTGATAGCACAAAAGGTCTCTCCTACATGCATGCCAATACTTTTGTCATCCCCCTATCCTCCCCAATAAATTCCCACACAAGAGGTCCATACACAATCCATACCTCACTAAATGCATCTTTTTCCATAATATTTTCCCATCATGGATGTCATACCTGTGTCATTACTCTTTCCATCTACCATTCTTTACACTAGACTTGGTAGGATGTGATAGAGACATACACCTATAATTTTATCAAATGCTAAATATTTTAATAATTTATCCTTAATGTATTTTGATTAGGTTTGGATTCTAAAAGATAATATCAAATTGAAAACTAATTCAAAAATAAAATGATATAACATTGTCCTAACTAAATTGATCTGCATATGATAGACTAAAGAGAAATCAGACTGCAGTATATTCCTATTTATGCATGTTTACATGTTATAAGCCTTGGAATGGAAGTTGAACTCTAGAAAGCTAAAGAGACGGTTTACCATAAAAAAAATAGATTTGGATCATAAGTTGACAAAGTATGAAAATCATACAAAGTGGTCACAAATGTCAAAAGAAATATAATTAAGGCTAACAATCCAACCAACTTAATGTCACATCCCTGTCAATGAGGGCTCATTTTACATGTGAAATGAAACAAATTAATAAAATAAATTCATCAGTCAAAGAGGACAATGGGAGACAACCTGCATTTAATTAGAATGTTGCACATATGGGCATGTACATAAAGAAGAGAGGGTCATGTAGTAAGAGAAATAAAGGTATAGTGCCCCTACTCCTTAGGCCATCTGATTTGCAAGTAAAAAGGTTAAAATCTCAACATGTTTATAGTCTTCCACCTACTATCTCCTTAAATTGACTTTATTGGGATTAGTTGAAGCAAAAACTATGGAGTGAAAACCACAAAAAGCTCGAGCAGGAGGAAACACGAGCAAGGAGAACATTGGGAGAAGTTGAATTGGCAATTTGGAAGGAGATTTTGCCAGATTTTTCCATGCACAAGGAGAAAAATGTGAGAGAAAGGCAGAGAAAGAGCAAGGGAGAGGAAAGGAAAAATATTGGTGATTTTTGGAGTAGATTGAAGACAGTGAAAATAGAGGAAAGTGTACAAAATTGTGTAGAACAAAGAGAGTGGAGAACGTGAGGTGTCAGAGGGGTTGGTCGAATAGAGAGTAGGAAGGAGAAATAAATAAATAGGATAGGAAGGTCAACTAGAGTCATGCAAAGTTGTTGGGAGGAGTGTAAGGGTTAAGCATTACAATGTTGGGTATCATAAACTAAGTAGATCCAGAATAGTAGAAGATCATAAAACCCCAAAATGTGAGCAACTAGGTAGAGGAAATTTTGGGAGTGTCTGAATGCAAGAAAATAGAGGTGTTGTGGAGAAAATGTAGATAAAGGAGCATGAATAGGTGTCCAACAAGATTCTACCAAGATTGTCAGCATTCAATTTTCCTATGCCAAAGAAAATACTAGCCAAGGCGATGAAGGAGACATCTAATCCAGAATAAGATAAGTAATGGATAACAAGAATATTTATTATAGTAACCTTGTGATTATTTATACTCATCATAGTTTATATTTCAATGGGTGAAAACATATAAATATCTATGAATGGTCAACATTTCTAATGACATGAAGGAAACAACTTACTCTAGAAACTATTGTGTTAATTATAAAATGTTAATGCTTCTTGTTGATGACTTAACATAACTATCTCCTAGCTAGTTTATGTATGGTTATGAATGGATGGATACATGTGCCAAGTATCTTGATATGAAAATTTGTTTTAGGAGGTTTATTATTGATAATAATTATTTTAAGTATGAAGAACTCAAACTGAGGGTAAGGTCATGAATTAATCAATAGATATTATTAACTCATATACTAAGTTAATGTTTATGTGTGTGGGACAAAGTGGGTACTCCTACTAAGTTATGAATATGGGTGAATATTATTATCCACATGTATGAATATAGATAAGTTATGATTTGATAACATGCAATTTCTCAAACTTTAGAAGTTGAAACCCTATTAGCTCAATAAAAGGGAAGTGTGGCCTTGAAGGTTATCGAATGAAGTTTATTAATAGATGTGCAATAATTTGGGATTTTATATATACCTAAACCAAACCATCTTTATATTATAGGATAATACTTCGGGATTAAATTAATTTATTTTCCAAAGGCTTGAACTTCTTACTATAAATAAAAAAAATGGAAGATGGTGTATATGCTTACCTTAATGTTTTACATGGAATGAAGTGGGTTAATAACATAGCTATATAAACCTCCTCATATATTATGAACTAGGAACCTAATTACCTAATCTAAGCATTGGATTACGGTTGCATAATAATTTAAGAAATGATGACTTGATAGTGGCACTAGAACCACATTGTACTAAGAATACTTTTAATGTTACATATTGATACTCTTAGTGACCCGCCATGGATTTGTGGATAAATGTTTAATATGACTACATGAAGACTTTAAACCCCTTAAATATGAGAACCTTGATATAACATATGAATGAGAGAAGGATGTTATAGATGGAGTGAACCATAATATAAATTATATGCCAATTGGAAAGAAACTGGATCATTTAATTTGACAATGGGGTTGAGATCGAATGATGAGATAAATCCTATATATATAATCTCTTAATACCTTAATAATGACCATTAAGGATGGTTTAGATTGAATGAAAAGTATAAATAAACTATCTAGTTTATTAAATAGACTACCATAAGAATGTGGGGTTTACGCCATAGGTAAAGGAGTTTAGAAGACCAAGAATATTATTAATAGTATTATTAATGGGATTATGTTTTCATATAATTGTCTAATGGATATCTATGTGTTGCCATCCTTCTTAAGTAGGATTTGGGCAATGAATCTTATAAATCAAAACAAGATTATAAATACTATTGGATATCCTTCAAGAGAAATCTATTGACCTCTTAAGTACAAGGACTTCAATATTAAATCTAATATGTAAATTCCAAATGGAAGTACCTTCCTATGGGTTTGTGAGAACCAAGGTAATTTCATGTTGCGTAATAAGCTTAGCCCCTATGTTGATAAGATGAACCCAAGGATATTCAAGTTGGTTTACGAATAATAATGGGTCAAGTTTAATTTAAGACATTGATATCTTAAAAGGTAAGCATTATTGTATGTGTTGTTAAATCATATACTTAGTTATGTTCTCCTAACTATTGTTAAGCATTCATAATGAAATATAAACATTAGAAAATCCTTGATTATGGGTAAACTTGTGTGTAGCTCCTATGCAAGACCTTGTGAGGAGAACTACATGTGACTTTGATCTGTTTGGAAGCGAGAACGTAGGCAGTCCTTGGGTGAAGGATGCCTCTGTGACCTCAAGTCCATAGGGGGAGGGTCTAGGGGGGAATAACTCATAGATGTTGGGATTATTCCTACATGGTTTGACCTTTCCTCCTCTGTCATCTTCAGCTGAGGCTAAAATTGGTATCGAATGGGTATGATCAAGTTAAGGGAATTTAATAACTTATATATTTAATATATAATAGGTTTCTATTAAACAGAATGAAGTAAGGGATTTAACTACTTTATAATGGGTGGTTGATTATACATATATGATGGGAAAATTATATTTCATGTTGGTTCCATGTATCCCTTATGTGTCTCTATAATTCAACTCCATATCTATGTGTTTATGTATAGGCCCGTGTATCTATTGATTGAGATTGTGATTCTTGTTATGTGTGACTTGCCCAAGAGTGAACCTCTAGGATATTTGAGCAGTGACAAGAAGTCATTGGACCATGCCAATGACTGATGTTTGGGCTACTACTAGGGATTAGTCACCATTCACCTGGTTCGCACAAGTGAAGGTAGTGGCTACCTTGGTTATGATACGGCCATAGTGGTTACATGGGTAGGGACTCATCCATACAGGTAACGGTAATTCAGGGCTAACCATGTATTGAGAGAGTTCATTTCCTGACACTAGTAAGCATGAAAATGACCAATGCCAAGTGTTACCTAATATTATGAAGAAGATATCTAATAGTACCACTAAGGTCACAAGGTGGTATATGTCGGGAGCTACTTCTTCCTAGGTGGACATACTTGTCATTGGTAGCCTATAGGAAATTGAATTCAGAATCCACCAAGTTTGGTAGGTTCACTACTTGGGAAAAACCTTGGGATGGTGGACAGACCTGTGGTGTAGTATGGGATGCACGGAATCCCCAAGTCCTAGTTATCAGACTATATACCTAGCCTAGACGGGTTGAGGACGGACCCACAATGTAGTATGGGATGCATTGAATCCTCTTCCCATTTGTCCAATAGTGTAGAAGACTAGACAAAAGGATAGTACCTAAGGTGTAGTGTGCATTGCACCGATATTCTTTCTATCTAGGATGCATTATGGACATGTGTTAGCTATTGTGAAGTGTTAATCATCCATTATGGATGTGATATATGTTGGAGCTTGTCACTATGTATTTGTGATGTATGCTGGAGTTCATTATTGTGTATTTGAGATGTATGGTGGAGCTTGTCACTATGTATATGTGATGTATGTTAGAGTTTGTCACTATGTATTTATGATATATGTTGGAGACAATCATTAATGTAATTGTGTTATGTGAATGAGATAATAATTGTGGTACTTGTGATGTACATATGAGCTAATCATTATTGTACTTGTGATCTATGTATGATCTAGTCTCTGTTGCACTTGTTATCTATGTATAATCCAGTCAATGTTATACTTGTGAATTGTGTATGATCCAGTCATTGTTGTACTTGTACGATGTATGGGCTAATCAGCTTGTGTATATGGGGGTATGATCATGATGACCATTGTGTATAATCTTTGATGTTATGGTATGAATAACACCTTGAGAATATTTGTACACTAATGTTTGGTATGGATCCAACACTTAATGAAAATTTAATATCATTATATTAAAATTGACTATGTTGATAAATTACATGTACTAAATTAATAGTTATTGGTTAGAGGTGAGATAATAGATCTCATACAAGAGGAGAGATTAAACTCCCTCTGTCATTATGGGGTGAACTATGAAGCCTCTGATTTCCCATGATGGGATACGTATGCAGGGTCATCACGATCCCTTGAGGCTTAGGTTGTAGGTCTAGGAAAGACCTTGTCCTTGGGACCTTACCACAGGTTGAATGTAAGCATATAAGTTGTGGTGTTGATTTTTTTTGTTGCCACCATGGTGAAAGCAGAGCTATTGAAATTAACACTTCTAATTTACATGAAATATGTTTGGTTTGTTAAATTGGTAGTTGTGCATTATTAAGAAGAAAAAAAAATGTTCCCAAGATGAGGATTTTACACTTAATCCTATAATAAAAAAATTAGCACTTTGTACAAAAAAGTACATAGATATACTAGAAACTTCTCTAAGCCCCTTGGAAATTGTAATTTCTTCTAAAATAATATACAATAATTTATACTATTATTGTTTTTCCCATGTTACAATATTATTCCAAAATGCATACACAATATTCAAATATAGAATTGTGGATAACAAGACTTCCAATGTATGCACTAGCTGAGTGGACATAGTAAGGGCATAAGACATGGATATTGAAGAATATTATATATGAATGTAGACGTATCATGAGATTTAAGATACAATATTTAATGTTATTTCTATCCTACACAACTTGATATGTTCTCCAACTAATCATTCTCCTGTAATTTTAAGAATAGTTTTTTGCATGAATGCTTTTCTACTGCAGGTCTCGATAAAATTTTGATACATACACAGAGGCACCAAAGGCCAAAAATTACACAAGATAGGAAACATAATATTGAAACTTATGTCAGTATTACATTTTTAATCATATAGACTATTTCTTTTTCTAATTATTGGTTTTTAACTCCCTCGTAGACATACATAGATTGAATCTCATTGACACTAGTTTAAATCTAGAACATATACTATTTGTTTCTTCTGAGTAGGAAAAGTTTCCAACAAGGTAGGTGTTCCTGTATTTATTTGGGATTTAGGAATTATTTTGACTAAAATTATGTTGATCACACTAGTTCAAAAAGGAAATTTAGTTCTCTAGATGGAACAAGTTACATGAAACTTTACCAAAGAAAACTGCCATAAAACACTAATTTTGTCTTAGACCATATCTGAGGGGTTCGTCTATGTAATCTAGCCAAATTCATATGTGGCTTTTCACCTTTTGTTAAAGTACTAAAGCTCCTTTGACATAATGTTAAAACCATAGTTAGCAGTAGATATGTGGGATACAGGTACCAAAGGGACATGATATTTTGAAATGGATTATATGAATAATTGTATGGCTATTTACATCTAAATATAGTCCTACAGTGCATAATTGTATGGCTATTTACATCTAAATATAGTCCTAGAGTGCATGGGCATATGGAAATGAGGTCCTCATCTCTAAAGCAACGGGTCTTAGTGACTATGGTAAAGACTTCATCTATTTGACCCTCAAGTTCAATTGGTGAGACCCAGGGTACAAACACTGTTGGAAAGTAAATTAATTATTGTAAGGTTGTTGGCACATACCAGTCCCTTCACTCTATCTAGAACCATCCAGCATCGACTTCCTCCACCGTCCAGCATCTTCTAGAGCCATCTAAATTGACTAGTGTTGATCTCAGCCACCCATGTTGCTCATGTTGGATTTGTACATCATAAATGATCCATCTAATTATTTGTTATTGTGAGAACAACATTTAATATGTATCCTTCTATAAATGAAATGTATGAGCTTGACTTCAACAGTGCTCAGAATTTCTCTAAGATCTGTGTCTAATTTTATCCCTGAGTCTGTGTGTCCTTTCTTTGCTCTGTGTGCGTTTTTTCATCATGGTATCAGAGCCTGGGTTAAGAGATAGGATAAGAGATCCCTGCTTGTTCAAATTGTAGTTCCCCAATTGAAGAAAGCTCCAATTAAATTATGCAAAGCGCAGCAGTTTCTTGAATCGTTGTTGAAGTAGTTGCTTGAAGCTACTTGAAGATTGCATCTCACCCAAAGGTTTGTAGGAAATGAAAGAGAGATCACTGCTATTAAAGTGTGATGCATATCATTGTCCAACTATCAAATTAGAACATGGTATTGCTCATAAAGAGGGTGGCTCACTACAAGTTATATGTAGTTAATAATCACTGAAGATGTTGTCAAAGGAGGGGCTGACATTTAAGCTATGATTGAAGCAATCAAGAAGTCCATCTTAGTGTTCAAGAAAGAGTTAGCCGCTGCTTGAAGGAATAAGATCAGCCAGAGATCGTTGAAGCTACTAAGAAATTGCATGAGGCTGAGCAAGGTAATCGTTGTGTTATGAAGATTGATAAGTCATCTGTTGTTGGAAGAGTATAGAGTGAGGAAGATTGAAGATCAGCCTGAAGGTGGTTGTTGATTGAGACATCAAAGAAGGAAAAGTGATATTAGCCATCAAGGGAGGTTAGTTTTGATTCTCAACAATGAAGTGAAGAATATGCATGAATTCAAGAAGTTGCAAATTTTGTGAAGCCTCGAGGAAAGAAAAGTATCTATTATTTTGTTATAAAAATATTGATTGTGTATCTACCATTAGAGGGTGTTAGAGTAAGAAGACAAAGTGGGTTAGTAAGTCATTTTTTAATAGTTATTTTTTCTTGTAATTGTTAAAGTGTTGTTAACCTTAAAGAAGAAATTGAAGAAAAGAGGAGGCATGCAAAGTTGTCAAACAGAGGTAAATCAGTGTAGTGAAATTGAGGTGAGTTTAAATTGTTTGAATCAATGGGTAAAGTTGGTAAAAGGGTTAAGAAAGAGAGATATATTTTGGAGGAGGAATTGCTAGATGTTAAGAAACAAAATTCTAAATTGTTAAAAGATTTACATAAGATTTCAATTGAAAACAGTGGACAACTGATAAAAAATTATGATCTTGATATTGAATTAGATAAAGTTAAAAGAAAGAATGAAGAGCTAGAAGAAAAGCTAAAGTTTTTTGATGAGATTAAGAAAAGGAATGAAGAATTAGAACAAAGAGTAAAACTGGTTAATGACTTAGAACACAAACTAAAGAGATTGGAAGAAGAAAATAATTTGCAAATGAAGAAAATCACAAGATTAGAAGAAGAGAATGGTTTATACAAGAAGGAAATGTCAAAATTAAATAAAGAAAATGAAAGTTTGAAGTGAAAGAAATTGGTTTGTGATGTTTCTTGTAGTACAGAAGATTTGAGTTCATCATTTGATAAGTTTTTTTTTGATGAAGTTGTTTGTGATGGGGATAAACACGTTAATGAGACTGAGAATCTTGTTAGTTGTGATGATAATGCATTTAATTCTATAAATATTGCTAGTGAAAATATTTTTTGTTTAAAAATCATGAAAATAATGGGTTTTAAAGGTAAAGGATTGGTTTATGATGCTCCAAGATTTGCTTGCACTAACCAACTAGTAGACTTTTCTCAGTCTTCACCCAAGAACCTGATGGCTTCAAGGTTCTAATTTGACTTAGGTCATTAACTAAGCCTTTCCCTAACTCTGTTACAAGAGTCACTCTCCTTGTGCTTCATCTTGGAGGATTCAACACCCTTTGAACTTGCAATTTTCTTCCAACACCTAGAAGGATCTAGATGCCAACTTCATCATTCTGCTTGAACAACTTGCAGGGGAGCTAAAGGTATTGTCCTCATGCTTCTTACATCCAAATTGATCCATTTTGGAGGTTCTTTAGTTTTCACTTTACCCGATCTCAAGATCTTGCCTAGAAGAGGCCTAATTCTTACTAGCCCTTACCAGTCCCTTTTTGGCTTTTCTTGTTCAAACTTGACAAATGACCTAGCAAAAAAATGTCACTTTCAAACACCCTTTTTGGAGCTTTAAATCTTTCACTAGGTTTCAAACCTCTGTTTCTACCGTACAGTGGTTTCCTACAATCAAGGAGAGATAGGGCTAATAGACCTAATTCTTAGGGTTTTGCTGATCTCTCACCAATTTCCCACTCAAAAGGATTGATCAAACCGTAATCTCTCTGGTATCCTGGTGTTTGATCATATCCCACCTGGAAGTGTACTTTTTCCGTACAGTGGTACCTTCCCTTGCCTGTTCTCTTCACTTTTTGACTGCCAAACCTCTAACCAGGTAGCTAGAACTCGCCTAGGGTTTGGTTTTAAAAATGCTTGCTTGGCTCTTTGGGACTCCTACTTCTAAATATGTACAAAATACTAGCTCCCCTATCACTTCCATCCAAACTTAGGAAAACCCCATGGTCAGATTTCATGGGGGAGCCATTTCAAAACTTGACTGCTCAAAACAACAATTATAACCCTCTAAACTCTAATCTATGGATTCAAAGCAATAAACCTACTCTAAGAAATCTGAAAACAAAAGAAAATTGAATCAAAACTATTCTAAGAACACAAATACAGTGATAAATCAGTGATTACAATGCCTTGTTATCTCTGTTTTGCAAAACACATGGGAAAACACAGAAATTTGCCAAACTTCCTTCTATTCCACACAAAGCCAAAACTGTTTACAATGCATACTAACTGTTTCTACGAGTCACACACCTATTTTGAAGTCTTTTCCATCATTCAAGGGAAGTTTCTCGACTCCACATCCCTGATTTAAAGGGAATCCAATCTAACTGAGTTGCATGCAACCCAACAATGTTGCCATGCAATTTTGCAACAACTTTGCAACTTTCATAATTGTGTCATGATCCTAAAGCTTAGGACCTCTAGCACCTTGATCTCAAGTAACCAACATCTTAACTGTCTCTTGGCATCTTCAAACAACGAGAATGTGGTTATAACACATTTAAATGCTTTACCTTCTAACATATGTTGTCCAAAGCTAATTAAAGCCAAAACTTAACAACATGATTACACTAAGATGATTTTAGTCCTAATGACTAACTCATCACACACCAACAAGACCTTCTAAGGTCCAAAACAAACACATTAACACCCTGATTTGGCTAAGATCAGGTACAAGCCAAAACTTATGACAAACCAAAATGGAGTTAAGCCAAGGTGCCCCTGCACCATCCTCCCCAAAACAGAAAATTTCAATCCACCCTTGGATTGAGCAAGTTAGGATCAATACCCAACTTCTTGAACTCTACCTCCTTGATCCACACTACATCTACATCAGGTTGTCCATGCCTCCTAATCAGATGTTCCTTATATTCTTTGGTTCTAGTCCTCTTATAAATCCTAGTATCCAATATCTTGTCAGCTTGCTTGACTGTAGTGGAGGGCAGTTTGAGTTCTTCCACATCTTGGATGACTTCTTGGATGGTCTAATCCATGTTTGGTGGTGGTCCTTTGTAGTGTACAAGATCTGCAACATTAAAAATAGGGGACAGTCCACTGTCATCCGGTAATTGCACCTTGAAAGCATTACTTCCATACTTCTCCAAGATAGGACAGGGACCTATCCTCTTCATTTGCAACTTATGAGGAACTCCTTTCTGCAGTCTAGACTTGTTCAAATGAACCATCACTAAGTCTCCAACATTGAATTGGACTTCTTTCCTATGCTCATCCACCTTAATCTTATGTTTCATAGTGTTTTCTGCCAGTGTTTTTCTGACTGTCTCATGAATCTCCTCCATTGCACAAGAAAAGTCATCAGCATATCCACTTCCCTTGACTCCATCCTTCAACTCTCTCAGCTCATAAACACCTCAAGGATGTAGTCCATAAACAATTTCAAAGGGACTCTTCCCTGTTGATCTGTTGACAGTATCATTATAGGCATATTCAGCTTGCCCAATCAATTGATCCCATTGTTGACCATACTCCTTGGTCAAGCATCTTAAGAGATTCCCAATTGTCCTATTAACCACTTCGGTCTAACCATCAGTTTGGGGATGGTATGTAGATCCAAAGGATAAATTGGTGCCCATTCTTTGCCAAAGAGTCTTCCAAAAATGACTCATAAACTTAGTATCTCTGTCTGAGACAATGCTGATTGGTAAGCCATGAATCCTTACTATCTCTTTGAAGAAAAGAGAGGCTATTTGACTGGCATCATTGGTTGTTTTTCATGGCACAAAGTGAGCCATTTTGCTAAATCTATCTACAACCACATAAACATTTTCCATACCTTGCTTTGTCTTGGGTAAACCAACTACAAAGTCCATACTCAAACATTCCCATGGCCTAGTAGGAATAGGCAGTGGCTGGTATAGGCCTGCATTTGAATAAGTGCCCTTGGCCTTTTGACACACCACACAACTCTCCACATACCTCCTGACATCTAGGTTCATCCTTGGCCAAAAGTAAAATCTTTGAACCAGTTCCTGAGTTTTAGTGATCCCAAAATGACCACTCAATGCACCATTATGCTTTTCTTGTATTAAGTTCTCCCTAATAGAACCTCTAGGAACACATAGCCGATTCCCTTTAAACAAAAGATCACTTTGCAAAGTATATTCAACATATTTTCTATGGAAATGATTCTTGTATTCAGCACATACCTTATAGATGTCTACAAAGTCTTCATCATCTGCATATAGATCTTTGAAATGATCTATCCCCATGCTCTTCAATTGAATTTCCTAAATTGTGAGGACTCTTCTGCTCAAGGCATCTGCCACTTTGTTGAGAGCTCCTTTCTTATGCTTGATATTGAAGGTGTAAGCTTGTAAATACTCCACCCATTTCATGTGCCTGTGACTCAACTTCTCTTGTGAATTCAGGAAACTGGGTGCTTGGTTGTCTGAATACACAATGAATTCCTTGGGAAGAAAGTAATGCCTCCACTTTCTTAAAGCCTGGACCAATGCATACATCTCAAGGTCATAAGAAGAATACTTCTTCTTGGCTTCACTTAACTTTTCTGAATGAAAAGCCACCGGTCTGCCCTCTTGACTGAGAACAGCTCCAATAGCTAAATTGCTTGCATCACATTCAATGGTGAATAGCTTCTCAAAGCTTGGTAACACCAAAACAGGTTGGGTAGCTATCTTTTCCTTCAGCAACTCAAAACTCTTGTTAGCTTGCTCATTCCATACAAACTTGGTTTTCATTCCTCCTTTTATAGTATCCAACATAGGAGCACAAATAGCACTAAACTGCCTTATGAATTTTCTATAGTACTGAGCAAGACCATGGAAGCTTCTTACCTCTGTTGCTGTCTTTGGAGTAGGCCAACTGAGGATTGCTTCCACTTTGCTGCTATCCATCTTCAAGTTGCCATGTGATAGCACAAATCCAAGGTACACCAGCTCTGTTTTGATGAATTCACACTTTTCCAAGTTGATCATCAGCTTCTCCTCCTGCAGCTTCTTGAAAATCAACTCAATATGTTGGAGGTGTTCTTCTCTTGTTCTGCTATAGATTAGTATATCATCAAGATACACTACTACAAACTTGCCAATGTAGTCTTTGAGGATTTCATTCATGAGTCTCATGAATGTGGAGGGGGCATTAGACAAGCCAAATGGCATAACTAGCCACTCATAGAGACCCTCATTGGTTTTGAAGGCTGTTTTCCATTCATCTCCCTCATGTATCCTAATTTGGTGATAACCACTCTTTAAATCTATCTTGGTATAGTACTTGGCTTCACCTAGACAATCCATGAGATCTTCAATTCTAGGGATAGGGAACCTATACCTGATGGTTATCTTGTTTATTGCCCTAGAATCAGTACAAAGCCTCCATTCTCCTCCCTTTTTAGCTGCTAAGACAGTGGGTACTACACATGGACTAATGCTTTTCCTAATGAGACCTTGGTTTAGAAGTTCTTGGATCTGTCTGGCTATTTCCTCATTTTGTTGAGGTGTCATCTTGTAAGCTGCTTTGTTTGGAAGGGTAGCTCCTGGTATCAAGTCTATCCTATGACTTATGGCTCTTTTAGGAGGTAATGTTGCTGGTTGACCACTACTTACAATGCCCTCATAGGTCTGCAACAATTTATGTATCTCCTCAGGTAACTCTTGCTTTTCAGCTGCTTTCTCTTTGCTCACCTCTCTTGGCTTGATCATCACTACATAACCAACTCCTTCTCCTTCTTCCAAGGCTTCTAAGAACTCTTTTTCACCCACCATGAGCAGTTTAGAACCTGCTATCTGCACCTCTGTATCTTCTAGCAAAGACTGAATTTTGAAGGTTACATTATCTTTCTTGAAAGTGTATGAATTCTTTGCTCCATCATGCACAGCTTGGCGGTCAAATTGCCATGGTCTACCTAGGAGCAAGTGACATGCATCCATAGGTAGCACATCACACAAGACTTTGTCCTTGTACTTACCAATTGAGAACTCCACCCATGCTTGTTCATTCACCAAGACATGCTGACCCTTATTGAGTCATGTGACCTTGTAAGGATTGTTGTGGGGTATCCTTGTCAACTTCAGCTTGCTAACTGCCTCCTCTGACACAATATTGTCAGTAGAACCTGAGTCAATGATGACTTTACACACTTTCCCCATCATCTTGCACTTTATCCTAAACAAGGACCTTCTTTGGCTTGGTTCTTCTTTCACCGGTTCCTTGATCAAAGTCATCATCATGAGGTTCTCACCTTCCTCTGAATTCAATGGCACTTCAAGATGCTTATCTGCTGCAGCTATCTCATCTTGAATCAGGTTAGTTCTCTTATCTCCTCCATTAGAAGTACTACCTTTCTCTGGACATCTATAGGTCAGGTGTCC
Organism: Sequoia sempervirens; assembly: GCA_007258455.2. NCBI lineage: Eukaryota > Viridiplantae > Streptophyta > Pinopsida > Cupressales > Cupressaceae > Sequoia > Sequoia sempervirens. Next base: position 1,454,825 of record VDFB02271358.1, read on the forward strand.
CAATTGGTTGCAGTGGTAACATTTGATATTAGTGAAATAGTTGCCTCTTCCTTGTCCACCACTTCTTCCTCTGGAGTTGAAACCTCTTCCTCTACCACCTCTACTAGAGCTTCCTTCTTGCTGCTCAGAGTATTTGACTTCTCCTTGGGCCCTTGGCTCTGAACTTCTTCCACTATAACCACCTCTTTGTCCTCTGTTGTCTTTCCCTTTACCTCTACCTTTGGGGTTTTTCTCTTGCTTCTTTTTTCCTTTCTCCTCTATCTTCAAAGCCATTTGATAGCATTGGCGGATTGTTTTGAAGTTTACCAAGCTCATATCTTCTTGGATAGACCACTTAAGTCCATTTAAGTACCTTGCTAGCTTGATGCTTTCATCTTCAACCACCTTTGATCTAAGGCATAATTTTTGAAACTCCTCAGTGTATGTTTGAACATCCATATCTTTTTTCCTAAGATTGTGTCTTCTCCTATGCAACTGAACTTCATAATCATCAGGGAGATAGGTCTGCCTTATCTTAGTTACCATTCCTCTCCATGAAACTATGGGACCTTTGCCTTCCTAATCTCTTTTAGATTGTACAAACTTCCACCATGTGAGAGTTGCTCCTCTCAACCTTGACTTGGCCACCTTTACCTTTTGGGCCTCTGTTATTCCATCACATTCAAAGTGATTTTATATGCTTTTAATCCAGTCTACAACTGAATTAGGGTCCATTTGTCCACTAAATAGTGGCACACCTTCCAATGCTTGACAACTTAAGGCCTGCAATGCCTTTAGGAAGGGTTCTTCAGCAAGAACAAGGTCAGGCTTTGGAGCTTCCTCCTCCAAGTCCTCTTCTTTTTCCTTGGCTTCCTGCTCTTCCTTCTGCTCTATCTTGTCTTTCACTTTATCTGCTGTCTCATGGACTTCATCCAAGAGCTTCTCCACTTGAGACAACCTTTCTCTTAGCAATCAGTTGTCTTCCTCTTGCTCTTCTACTTTTTTAGCTAACTCTGCATTAGTCACCATGGTTCTTTCCTCTGGTGTGTTCTCTCCTACTGACTCAGTGGGCTGCAACATCAATCACAAGCCTTGAATCAAACTCAGCTCTGATACCAATATGGTTTATGATGCTCCAAGATTTGCTTGCACTAACCAACTAGTAGACTTTTCTCAGTCTTCACCCAAGAATCTAATGGCTTCAAGGTTCTAATTTGACCTAGGTCATTAACTAAGCCTTTCCCTAACTCTGTTACAAGAGTCACTCTCCTTGTGCTTCATCTTGGAGGATTCAACTCCCTTTGAACTTGCAATTTTCTTCCAACACCTAGAAGGATCTAGATGCCAACTTCATCATTTTGCTTGAACAACTTGCAGGGGAGCTAAAGGTACTATCCTCATGCTTCTTACATCCAAATTGATCCATTTTGGAGGTTCTTTAGTTTTCACTTTACCCGATCTCAAGATCTTGCCTAAAAGAGGCCTAATTCTTACTAGCCCTTACAGTCCCTTTTTGGCTTTTCTTGTTCAAACTTGACAAATGACCTAGAAAAAAAATGTCACTTTTAGACACCCTTTTTGGAGCTTTAAATCTTTCACTAGGTTTCAGACCTCTGTTTCTACCGTACAATGGTTTCCTACAATCAATGAGAGATAGGGCTAATAGACCTAATTCTTAGGGTTTTGTTGATCTCTCACCAATTTCCCACTCAAAAGGATTGATCAAACCTTAATCTCTCTGGTATCCTGGTGTTTGATCATATCCCACCTGGAAGTGTACTTTTTCCGTACAGTGGTACCTTCCCCTACCTGTTCTCTTCACTTTTTGACTGCCAAACCTCTAACCGGGTAGCTAGAACTCGCCTAGGGTTTGGTTTTAAAAATTCTTGCTTGGCTCTTTGGGACTCCTACTTCTAAATATGTACAAAATATTGGCTCCCCTATCACTTCCATCCAAACTTAGGAAAACCCCGTGGTTAGATTTCATGGGGGAGTCATTTCAAAACTTGACTGCTCAAAACAACAATTATAACCCTCTAAACTCTAATCTATGGATTCAAAGCAATAAACCTACTCTAAGAAATCTGAACACAAAAGAAAAGTGAATCAAAACTATTCTAAGAACACAAATACAGTGATAAATCAGTGATTACAATGCCTTGTTATCTTTATTTTGCAAAACACATGGGAAAACACAGAAATCTGCCAAACTTCCTTCTATTCCACACAAAGCCAAAACTATTTACAATGCATACTAACTGTTTCTATGAGTCACACACCTATTTTGAAGTATTTTCCATCATTCAAGGGAAGTTGCTCGACTCCACATCCTTGATTTAAAGGGAATCCAATCTAACTGAGTTGCATGCAACCCAACAATGTTGCCATGCAATTTTGCAACAACTTTGCAACTTCCATAATTGTGTCATGATCCTAAAGCTTAGGACCTCTAACACCTTGATCTCGAGTAACCAACATCTTAACTGCCTCTTGGCATCTTCAAACAACGAGAATGTGGTTATAACACATTTAAATGCTTTACCTTCTAACATATGCTATCCAAAGCTAATTAAAGCCAAAACTTAACAACATGATTACACTAAGATGATTTTAGTCCTAATGACTAACTCATCACACACCAACAAGACCTTCTAAGGTCCAAAACAAACACATTAACACCCTGATTTGGAAAAGATCAGGTACAAGCCAAAACTTATGACAAACCAAAATGGAGTTAAGCCAAGGTGCCCCTGCACCAAGGATTAGGAAAACATGAACAAGGAATGAGAAATCCAATTGAGCCAACAATGAGGCCAAAGTATGAAGGTTGCAGGTATGTCACAAGGGGAATGATGCTACAAGTTCAAGTAAATTCATTCAAGAAATAAAGAGTGTGGAGTGTACACATTGCCAGAGGAGAGGTCATACAAAAGACAAATGTTGGGATTTATATCCATGTAAAATTTGTGGTTTGAAAAACCATTCTGAAAAAATGTGTTGGAATACAAATTGGAATAATTAATATATGAAAGATCGCATGAAAATGAATTGTGGTTGGAGTTTTGGAACAAATTGGCAAAAGTTGACAGGTAAGTTCAAAAGGTTGTTCAAGTGCAAGTGTAAGTGTTCATATATAAAAAATGATAGAAATCAAGAAAGGTTTGAAGATTCAAGATGTCATCGTCTTGTAAGACATCAAGCAAGATGAAAACTATAGATAGTGAGAGTACTTCTAGATTAAAGAATTGAATATTTGAAAATCAATGGTTTGAAAGACTGTTGCAATAGATTGAAGGAGCCAAAACAAAAGTTGAAAAATGGTTTGAAGACCTAAAAATGGTTTGAAGTTATCAACAAAGAAAATGTTTAAGAAAAGATCTGAAGATCTTGAAGATAGTTTGAACATTTGAGAAAAGTAAGATAATTTGATTCAAAGGAAATCATTGTCTTGAAAGACACCGTGGAATTTGGGAGATCATAGTTTTCAAAAAGGATGCATGTAAGATTCAAGTGCTCTAAAGATCAAATGGAGGTGAATGTGCATGAAGACACCAAGTTTGAATGACAAAAGATGGAACTAAATTCTTGTAGCAAAGTGCAGTAGCATGAGGGAGATTACTTCCAAAAAGGAATAAATTGGATTGCAGATCAAAAGATCAGTTAGCAAGAAAGTATGGAATTTGCAAAGAAGAAATTACGAAGACAGAATTTGGCTATTATTGTAATAGTGATTAAGTGAATGTAAATGGGTACCTAACAAGGCTTTAGGTCGGGACCCATCTTTTCTAGATTATGGGGGGACATTTAGAATAATTGGCATAATTAATTTAGGGGGGATGTTGGAAAGTAAATTAATTATTGTAAGGTTGTCGACACAAACCAGTCCCTTCACTCTATCCAGAACTATCCAGTGCCGACTTCCTCCACTATCCAGCATCTTCTAGAGCCATCTAAATTGACTAGTGTTGATCTCAGCCACCCATGTTGCTCACGTTGGATTTGTACATCATAAATGATCCATCTAACTATTTTTTATAGTGAGCACAATATTTAATATGTATCCTTCTATAAATGAAATGTATGAGCCTGGCTTCAGCAGTGCTCAAAATTTCTCTAAGTTTTGTGTCTAATTTTATCTCTGAGTCTGTGTGTCTTTTCTCTGCTCTGTGTGTTTTTTCATCAAACACTAAACCAGACTTACTGGTGTCAATATAGTTGTCACTCAAATAAGGACCAAGAAACTGAAGATTCTTGATCAGAAAATTGGACCGTGTTTTATTCAGTTCTATTTTTTTTTTTCGTCTGTTTGTGTCTATATAGAATTTTCATTTAGTATCAGAGCAGGCATTTTTTGTTTGGTTAAATTCATTGTATTAATTTCTAACTACTTGCTCATTCCAGAATTTTCATTTAGTATCAGAGCAGGCATTTTTTGTTTGGTTAAATTCATTGTATTAATTTCTAACTACTTGCTCATTCCAGAATTCAATGAAAGTTTTCATTGATTATGATTATTGGTGCATCAGGATGACAATCTTCTTGACAAAGAAAGATTCTAAATTTGTAAAAAAAAAATTTAAAAAAAAAAAAAAAAACATTAACTCGTCTGTACCGTCTAAGAGACATTGTATTTATTGAATGGATTTTCACGATTGCATACACTACACACCTGAAATACAGCAAAACATCTCTTAGGAAATTCTTATCTGTAAAATCTTTTAATATAATTCCATCTTAATTTTAAATTCTTTGAGAGACAAAAGGTACACAAATCATGAGTGACTGACAATAATTCATTTTGATATTTATTTTATTAAAATTACATTTTTATTTTAAAAAACATAAATTTTGCTCATTATATTTTTTGAGAAAAAAATCATAGAACATATTTTTTAGATCTTATATTATTTTTCAATTATTCTTTCTATAATAAAACAAATAATACAACAGATACAAATAATTTTAAAATAGTTGAATAAAAAAATTTAAATTCGCTAGTTTAAATATATTTTGTTTCATTTATCATTCGTTTTTCTGGATCTTTTGATTTTTATTGTTTATCTAATAAGACATACTAATAAAATATAATTTTTATCCAATAATATCAATAATGTTATGTTGTTTATTAAATGTTAATAATTTCACATGTAAATGAGTGTCAAATTTTATTTCAAGAACATTGTAATCCATCACTTATTTCAATGTAAAATACAAAACAAATAAAATATATAATCAAAATTAAAAATCAATCTATATAAAATAATTGTTTTTGGTAACAGAAGAAAGAAAGGGCCAACCCAACCAGAGAGCAAAACGAGGCCTAAAGGCCACCAAAACAGACCAAACAAAACAGCAGGGACCAAATAACCAACCAACACCCTGCATAAAGTCCAGACACCTAACAAAATAGAACAGCAGAAACTACATACCAGCAAAGAACAGCAACCCTAAAGATAAAACCAGAACTAACTTTACGAAGGGCACACAGGCCCATTGAGAGCATCGAGCAAAAAAAAACCGAAAAACACAGACCAAGAAACCCAATTACTCCTTCGAAAAGCAAATAAGATAAAACAATTGTTAATAAACTAAAATAAAATAATTCTTATTTAAACAATATAAATAAAATATCGATTTAACAATTTAAAGTAAAATATCACTTAGATAAATTTTCAAGTAAAAAGAAATGAGAATTGATATTATGTGAGATATCTATAACTTAATATATCACTTAAATAACTATTAAAGTAAAAAAAATTGAACTTTGATATTATGTAAGATATCTATAACTTAATAAGTAAAGCAATCATTTCCAAAATTCAAAATTGCAAACCAACTTCAGAATAGTTTGAGATTACCAAAATATTAAATGAAAATAGTCAATAATGAGAGTAAACAGTAGCTGTTCCAGTTAAAAGCCCAGGAAAGATTGCATCTAGTCATATGCCCAGCTGGTCTCTCGCTTGATTGCCGCCTCTTCCTCCTCACTGAAGTCATTCTCTTTCTTGAAAATCCTGCGTATCTCTTCGATGCTTTTGTCTTTAAAAAAGTCTGCAACAGTTTTACATAATAAATCAAGCAGCCCTTGGATTTCAAGAAAATCCGCAGCCATTAGAAGATGATAGGCAGTCGCCTGATTTCCGTCAGCAGCAAGAACATTTTTAGCGAAGTCTGTTTCCCATATCTTTGTATCCTCTTCTGATATACCGTTCGATTTTGCATGAGCATGGTATTCACAATACTCTAATACCTTCTCCAGCAGTTTACCACTCTTGATATTATTGCAGGAAATAGGAAACATTAGAGCCTCCTCTCCATTGTCTGTGTCTTGTATAACTTTCTTTATGACCTCTGATTCCATTGCAACCATTTTCTCCACTTGGAAATCTTCAAAGACTTCCCCTTCTCCGGACAGCCTCAATGTCACCATATTTGCTGCAATTTTATTCTCCATTGGTGGATTGCAACTGTTGAACAGAAGATAATCAAACAGCAAAATCAGAACCCAAACCATAATGAAAATAAGGTTAAACTTAACTGTGAAAATAAGATTGTACGTGGTTCATTATGAAATGAATTAAGCCATTATTCATGCTGAATGGACTTGCCCAAAACGATAAATCTTAAACCATTTATGATCAACCGCTTATCGCTGGCAATCCGGAGGTGGGTTTCAATCCTGTGGTCTTCCTTTCAGAACAGTAGCTTTGTGAGTACCACTTGCGAAAATGTTCATTCTGCGGAAAAAAATTTCAAGATTTATACAGTTTTAAGGTTCTGTAGGAAACAAAATCTTCTATTCAGATACATGTTTTAAGGATTTGAATATAAAAGTCAGTTTTGAAAGATCATAGTTTTAATTTATTTGAGCAAAGGCTCGTGCAGATACTTCTCGTAAACATAATAAGTACTTGAGTTTTGTTGATGGGAATCATCTTTAACCAATTGACAAGTATCATATTCTGTAATGAGAACTCTCCTCTTATGTACTTCCAATTCTTGATTCAAGACTCAGCCCTCTACTATTGCGGCCTATCCATCTTAATCTGATTAACAATGTTATGCTTTCCATTATTCTATGATACTTCTCGTAAACATAATATGTAGTTTAGTTTTGTTAATGGGAATCATCTATAACCAATTTACAATGCACATCCACATTGGATGGATACAATTTTTGTTTGTTGTTGTGTGGCTGTGAGTATTAGGTAATTTGATGTCTGTTTATTCCTTATAGGATTCTTGTTCAATTTTCAAAGGCATTCATTGTTTCCCCTATATGTTTTTACATTTACACCAATGGATATATTTTCATCTGAAGGAGAGTAAAAGTTGTGGCGGTGGCTATACCTGAGTTTGAAACTAATTCCTAACCTCTTAATGCCCATCTTACCTAGGGAATGTTGCTTAAGCAGTAGAAAAATGCCACACTTTTGGGGGTCAAATTTTATTCAACGCAACAGCACTGTGTTTCTATTCTGTGAATGAGAACTCTCCCCAAATAATTGATGACATATGCCTCAACATTGAATTTATGTGGCTTAAATAATTCAGGCAATTCCGATCTCCCATATTCCTTAATATTGCTTTCAAAGGCATTTATGGTGTCATCTGTTACTTACCCATGTTTTCATAGTAATATCTCATTTGCTTTATGTTGGTGTATTTATTATACACACTGTTGTTCTGTTCATCTAATCATGCTGAAACACTTCAGAAAAACTTGCACTAAATTGTATGTTTCAAATCATATCCCCCGAACATGCAATAAATGTGATTACGTGCTTAAATCATGTCGAATTAGGGATAAACTTCTTCAGATTTATGAGAAAGCCCTTAAAAGCTTAACCACACAACCACCATATATGATCACCTCATTTCAAGCCTACATCATGCAAGCATCTTCACTCAAAGAATGAAAAAGAGAAAAAATGGGTGAGCACAAACATTAGAAAGTTGAGAGCACATAAATTAAGAACGATAGAACAGTTAAATGTGTAATTCCATCAACTTATTCCCTCCGTGGCATTTACTCAATATTAGAAACTTTGTCAAAGCGAAATAGCCTGCATTTCATTAAAACATACAAAACTATGTCAATTCCTCAAGCTAGAGTATGCTGATTTTTGTGTGGAAATTGATACTTATATCAGAAAGTGCTGCTTCTCATCCTGAGCTTTCGTAATAAAACAAAAATTGGTCTTGATGTTGCCCTCACATTCCATTTCTGCTAATATGCACAAACTTTGTGACTCCAACACTATGAATTCAGTGATTAGCCTTCGTGGCGATAGTTTGTGCATTGTATTGAGTGATTGACCATAAGTATCTTGAGATCTACGTTAGATAAGATTGTCCAGAATATTGCTATTGTCTTCATCATTCGTAGCATCTAGATCATGGCCTGCAGGAATGGATTCAAGGATTTATTTTCAAATAACTTTTCCCCACTCTGTTGGTACTTGGTAGGCCCCCAGCAGAGCTCTTCTTCATGTACTGCTCCTCTGTGTTTAGCCTTAAGCAGGACTGATCATGGGACATAAAGCCTTAATCCATCAGCGCTATAGACTTTCTATCCCACACATTGAATTAATGTTTTATATGAGCATTGAAGATGGGGAAATTCCCTTTCTTCTTCGGGCACTTTGATCTTCAAGGAAGGGAAAAGGGTATGGCATATTTCAAGTTACTACAGCATAAAATTGCTACAAGGTGGGAAAGGGCGTTTGTATCTCAAGTTGCTACAATATAAAGACTGAGGCTATTGCATGGATTTTACGTTTGAATGATATTATATCTAGATTTTTTTATACTCCAAAAGGAATTTAAACTCACAGGGATCTAAAAAGAAATAACAGGATTGTCAAGTTCCATACAAAAAGCCTCATACCTATATAATATACCAATCACTATACAACTGAAAAGAACAACATAAAGTTGACCTTAAAAATAAACTGAGAAAGTAATAAAACAGTAATCAAGCAGAGTCTTATTTAGAGACAATTGGGACATCTACCGAAATTGGCAAAGTTGACAGGAGCTTCCAAAGCTGTTCCTGGTGCATTAGCCAAAGTATGCTGATTCTCCTCTAGAGATTGAACCTTACGTATCAGAAAATGAAGCTTCTCATCCCAAGCTTCAATAATAGAACAGAAATCATTCTAGGAGGAGATTGAACCTTAAGTATCATAAAATGAAGCTTCTCATCCCAAGCTTGAATAATAGAACAGAAATCATTCTAAAGTAGTCCAAGTATTCCATTTATGCATGAAACTTTCTGCCTGAAACAGAAATTATTTTATAGCCATATCTAGCACGTTGCTAATGTCTTCATGAGCCATAGCATCCAGATCTGACCAACATAGATGGACGCAGGAATCCATTTTAAAATAACTAGATTCCTACTCTCTCTATAAGGCCCCAGTGAACTCTTCCTTAAAGATGACTATTGTAGTTTAGCTATTGAAGCAGGAGTAACCACAGGACCAAAAATATTAATAATCAGTCTTATAGACAGTTTATCATTCACCTTGAACTAACATTTTATATCATCATCAAAGATAGTTAAATACCCATTCTTCTTCTTCAGGCACTTTTAGTTTTGATCAAGGGAACAGGGTCATGGATACAACCTATGGTCCATGGTGGGAAAGGGCATGCAGATCTCAAGTTGCTACAACCTAGTGTCTAAAGCTATTGCATTATATATTTAAGTAATATTTTTCAAACCTTAAAGAGCTTTCAATCTCTGAGCGATTATAATTTATATCCACGTAGAGACATTTTAAATGGATGGTAATTTCACGCCTTTTATCATTTGAGCAAACTGATTATAGATATCCTCTCATTTCTTCAACAAGGCTTTTTTTTTTCAACACCTTAAAAACAGGAAACAGGATATTTTTTGTTCAGAACTCTTAGAATGTGTCTTTGGGTCGCTGACTCGCTGGTATAAATTGAGTTATTTCAATTTTTTAGAAGAGTCTTAAATTGGGACAATTGATTAATTTGGTTTAACTCCACTTCTTGTTTTCTATACTGAACAAACTAAAGAACAAAAATAGAAACTACCAATAGATAGCTAGAAAAGAATTTTAAATAAGAAAATATCAGTCATGAAGAGGTCAAAAGAGACAACAAATATTCAGTTCATAAACTCAAACACTCAATTTAAGTATATGTGAAAACCAGTATCTAATTTTTCGTGAGACTAATCTAAACCTTACAAAATTACTAAAAACCCTTGACAGAGACAACAAAGTTTCAGTTCATAAACTTAAACACTCAATTTAAGTTTATGTGAAGACCAGTATCCAATTTTTTCGTGAGACCAATCTAAACGTTACAAAATTACTAAAAGCCCTTGACAGAGACAACAAAGTTTCAGTTCATAAACCTGAACACTCAATTTAAGTTTATGTGAAGACTAGTATCCATTTTTATAATGAGACCAATCTAAACCTTACAAAATTACTAAAAGACCTTGACATAAACTCTATATTTTATAGCATATATTATATTCACTTATTTCTTCAGCCCTTCTCTTTTATACAATTATTAATCCTCTCAACTTTCAAACAAATTGTGATTTTAGACTTTTAGAGAGGTCACATATAGATCTGATGACAATGAAATAAAAAAAAATATTCTATGATCTAGAGCCTCTGAATCTAATACATTTATGTTCGTCGTTAATAAATTCATCATTGTAAGTATTGCAATTAAGGATGAAAATAGAAAATATATTTGAGATTTGAAGTCTTAAAATTCAACATGTTTATCCTAATTTATACTAATTAAAATGTCTATGCAAGGATATACTATCCAAAAAAAAAATTAAAAAAAAATTACATAATTTTCTACATTAGATTAAATATTTCTTGAAGTAAATAAAAATCAAATAAACAATGTAGATAAAATTAAACAATTCAGAAATAATTCTAAAGTACAATAAAATAAATAAACATTGTCATATAATTTATACTATGGTTTGTCTCTTTCTCCTTGATTTCCTTTTATATTTATTTCTTAGCTTTTGTTTTCTGTATAGCTATATTTATTATAATTATCTAAATTTATATGTTGGTTATTATTTAATTATTTGGACTATTACTTTAATTTTTCTAACAAAAAATAATTTCCTTGTTTCCATTGAATAATATTTAATTATGAGAGCTATTATTTTAATTTTAATGTATATTATTGAATTGTGAGGGCTACTATTTTAATTTTCCTAATACAAATTTGATGTCCTTGTTGTTATTGTATAATATTTAATTAAGAAGGTTACTATTTTAATTTTTCAAAAATAAATTATTTTTGGAAAGCTACATAAAAGATACCTCATCTCAGGCTATTTTATTTTTTGACACATAAGTTTTATTAATTATTTAAAAGTTATAACTTGACTATTCCTTAAACTTAAATCAAATTAGTTATTAAAATAAAATTTATTCTTATTCTTACTCTTCTTTATATTACATAAATTTTAAGTTTATTAAAATTTACCTTTCAAGACTTAAAATATAATATTAATTCCTGCAAACTTATGTATTGTTTAACTATTTTTTATATTTATCAAGAATAATATATAATTAGTGTAAATTTAAATTTATTATATTATTTTTTAATTTAAAAAAAATTAAACAAATTAATTACTAAATGTAAAATAACTATAAAATATTTTTTTTAATAATTGAAATAAAATAAAATAATTTTCCAGCAAATAATAAAAATGAACTTTACTATACACTAGTAGAATAAAGTAGATTTGAGACTTCATGTTGAAGGAGAAAGAGATCACAAATCATATAAGGAACAAAGAATTCATAGAGAAGGATGGAACCCTAAATTCATATAGAATTACAAGGCAATCATGAAGAGGGTTGAAAGAAGAGGCACCCATTAAAAGAGATGAAAAAAAAAATACAAATTCAATTTATTTGGATTTTTTTCACAAAATTATTGAAAGGCCTCAATATACACTTTCTCTATATAACTTTTCACTTATTTTCTTAGCCCTTCACTTTCATATAATAGTCTATGCTACCAACTTAAAAAAAAATTATAATTTTGAACATTTTGAAAGGTCACACGCCAGTACCTTCACTTTCATATAATGGTCTACGCTACCAACTTAAAAACAAATTATAATTTTGAACATTTTGAAAGGTCACACGCCAGTATTGCAATCAAGGATGAAAATGAGACAAAAAAGTGTTTGAGATTTGAAGCTTCCAAATTCAATATATTTATCTTAATATATATTGATTGAAATATTCATAAAGGATTTACTATCTAAAACTAAATTAAATTAAAAAAAATAGTCTTCCACATGCTAAATTTAATATTTTTGTTATCATTGTAAAATATTTTATTATGAGATTCATATTTATATTTTTGTATAATATTTCAATACAAAGCTACTATTTTTATCTTCCTAATGAAAATTTATTGTATTTAATTACAAAGGCTACTACTTTGATTTTCTAAACATGAATTTAGTGTTCTTGCTACAATTATATACATCTAAAGATAAAAAAAAATGAAAAAAAAAATCAAATCAAATGTATGCAAAAGGAATAGTGTACCTTTTCATCTTTTTTCTCTCTGGTTGAGCCATAAGAAGAGTTCCTGAATACTCTTTTGATTTTCTCCTTTGATTCCTTTGTTGTATATAATTTGGTTGCTTATAAAATAATAGTCATAATGGTAGGATTGAGATGATGAGAGATCAAATGGATAGAATGAGGCTATGTTAATGAAAGATTAAATATGAAAAATGGAGTAGCGAAGAAGTAGATATAAAATGCAGCAACATAATAATATCATGAAAAGTGGATGCCCAAATGGAATGAGAGGCCTCTCATTTATAGAATTTTTAAGAGGAAAATCAATGGCCTAGATACATTGATTTATGAATGGCTAAGATTTATTGAAGATTAGGGTTTGGATTAAAATTGTAGTCATGTGACAAGTGTCCCATGAAGGGTAAAGGTGTAAAAGGTAAGTTTGACTTTTGCGTCCTAAGATAAATATGGGGTCTAACTGTCATATGATGAAAAGTTTATATTGTGATCCATGTGAATGGATTGAATGGCTAAGATTAAGTGGACAAGGATTGAGGGATAAAATTGAATTAAATATTGGAGAAAAAATATTTAAGATTAATTAGCCTAAATCAATTAATTAATTGGGTATTAATTAATTGATTTAGTTGGAATATTTTGGACATAAGCTTGACTTAATTAAATAAATATATATTCTTTTAATTAAGGAGGGGGACAAAGCTAAATAACTAATTGGTTGGAATAGGGTAAAATCAATTGTGGTTAGTTGTAAGCTTAGATTTAGGTGCCAACAACATCTATTTAAAAAATACCTCCTATTTTTTTCATTTAAGAGATTTTATTTTTGACCACATAAATTTTAATTATACTTTAGAAATTATAACTCAACTCTTCCTACTTAAATCAACTTTTTTTATTTTCTATTTAATTTTATTCTTATTATTCCTAAACCTTAAGATTATAGAAATTACCTCGCTTTAAACTTAAACTTTAATATTAACCAAAAATTAATATCAAATTTAATTATGCTTTGAAAATTATAATAAAGATATATTTTTATTTTTTATATTTTTAATTAATTGTTTTATTCATGAAAAATAATATATATTATATAAATTTTAACTTAATATTTTATTTTTAAAATTTTGAAAAAATAAATTCTTAATAAATTATTTAAATTTATTTACTACATTTAAAGTAACTATAAAATAAATTTTCAATAATTAAAATAAATAAAATAATTATTAAGAAAATAATTTCACTTGTAAGTCAATAAAAATAACTCTTTAAATGAAATGGAGAAGAATATTCTCACCAGGGATATATTTTGTATTACTAATTTAAATGAACTCAAGCATTATAAGTTAGTAGAGTGAAGTGTATTGGAGATTGCAAGGATCATGGAGTGTAGAGTGCTCATATTCAACGAGAAAGAAGGATATTAGATTTGGATCACAAATGACCGAAGGAGTAAATAATTCATATAGAAGAATGGAAACGTAGATCCATGGAACAAATAGGTGGCAAAGCAATTTAGAGGCCAAAAGACCTATCCATAACAACTACCCTTGACAAAATTTTATTCCTCTTAAATGATAAAAGAAACTTTGAGTAGTTGAAATTATAGACACTAATAACTCACCATGGATAACTTCCTACCATCACTTGTGTTTTAATTCCTAACAAACATCGATTAATTAAAAACAATCATCTAACAATTAATTCATTCAATTTAATAAAAAAAAAGTATTAAATGATTATTATTTTAAATATTTCATTATCCATAAATAAATAAATCCACTTAATAATGGGTTGGATTGATAATGGTAAGTATAGATATAATCATAAGGAAATTATGTGAAGATTAATTATTCAAATTGATAGCATTTTGTTCAGTTTCATTCATATTAATAGTGATGGTGGATTAAATGATTTTTTAATCTTTTTTCTTTGAAGTTATAAATTTGTCTTTGGTTATCGCATATATAGAGGGTGTGAGACATTTTGGTGGCAAGAAGAAAGGTGGTCCCCAAGGAAAGGAGAAAGTGAAGGTTAGAACCCCAAAACAATGCAAATATCATGTCTCAGGTTGGAAGGCTATGATGGATTTGATGGAATTTATGTATAAAAGAATAATGAACCTTTCTCTTTGATAACATTGATCATTAGGATTTGGGAGTTATCAAAGAATTTTGGAAATTTAGTTTCCTAGTTCACTCAATAATGTGTAAGCTATTACTAAATATTGGTTATACATGGGGTAGATGGAATATCTTCGATGTTTCTCAATTGCTCTTCTATGCCTCTAGGTTTTCAATGGCTATCGAGTCCTACTTGGTTCATAATGATATTGGTGATGTGGTATATTAGGTAGTGGTTTAGCATAGTTTCTTCCTAGAAAACTTATTTGGGATTAAAAGATGTTATATTTGTCTCCAACATATAACGGAGGATATTGCTATGAAGTTGAAGTTATCACTACCAATATATTATATCCACATTTTTAGAACTTTTTTATGATGGAGATGTGCAAGAAATTATGGAAAATAAGGATTCGATCCCTTATTGGTTTTCATAGAAGTATATATGTTAGTGTTATAGATAGTTGGTTGTAGGGTGGTATATATCTATGGCTTCAACCATTTTTTGTGTTTTTGGTTAGGATATTAATATAGATTGATGTTATAAAATAGAATGGACTAATATTTTATTGAACTATATGTTACTATAAGGATATTTTTCTAGTGATATGGGGTTTCCCCAAAGCATCATGGTTTATAGACCTAAACAAATGTTTTTTATCAATAAATAAATAAATCTAAATAATATATATTTTTAAATTAATTTACTAGATTATTTATGCAATGTAGGTATTAGAGGAAATGGCCATGA
>VDFB02271358.1:1478874-1499759 GCA_007258455.2 Sequoia sempervirens
AAAAGGAAAACACAAGACAAATGAAAAATATCAAAGGAAAAGCTTTTGGGTCAACATGGAAGAGACATGAGTGTCTCAATGCCTTGCGCCATCCCAAAAAGGAAAAAACAAGACAAATAAAAAATATAAAATGAAAAGCTTTTGGGTCAACATGGAAGAGACATGAGTGTCTCGATGCCTTGCATCATCCCCAAAAGGAAAACACAAGATAAATGATTACGACATAGAGAAGAAAGTAGGTACATATAGATGAATGTCACAAAAAGAGAGAGATACATCAAACAAAATGTCATGGGGATCATATTACGGACATGCAATCACATAAAGAAACATTAAAAATAAAAATACTAGTAAGGCACATGCGAGTCAACCTAAAGTAGGTCATCTGCATCCCAATCATGTTCATCATATACAAAAGGTGGAAAACTAGCCAAAGGGACAATAACAATCGTCGAACTAGGGTCACCACCAAGTTCAACACTCTTCTTAGTAGAATTATTATGTAAGCTCATGGAAGAGGAAAAAAATGTATTCAATTCATTATGCACCTCCTCATCAATTTTTTAGCAATTTCCTCATCGTCGTCTCAATTAATCACAACAGGAGGTCTAATGATAATGTCCAAAGAAGGGTTTAGCTCTTGTTTCAGTTGCGCTATATGATCTTTTTGTTTCAATGAAGAGGGAGATCCATTATGCATTTCTTTAGTCAAGTTTGGATTTTTATTTTATTTGTTGTTTTCATCATTTAACCTTCAAGCAAGAGCATGATGTCTATTCCTACACTCTCTAGAATTTCTATTTCTTTTGTTATGATTTTTGAGTTGCGTTTGTGGAGGAGTGGGTTTATCAACCATAGGTTTCATTTCTTCCCTAAGGGGAGGAATGGAAGGAACCATGAGAGGTTGTTCAACCAATTTCTCTTTAGCTTTGTAAACTTGTTTTTTTATCTTAGGAGGCATGACAAGATTGCTTTCATTATCTCTTGGTCTTATGTAGGAAATGGGAAAAGGATCAATCTTGGGTTGGTCATGGTTGTTTGGAATTTATTTAGGTTCAATCATGGTTTCGTCAAGGTTGGTAGGTTTAGTCATAGGTTGAGGCATGTTTGTAAGGGATAGTTTTTCTATGCATTTTTCCTTGAAATTTTGGTAGAATTTTGAAAAAGAAGTCTTCACAAGGTTTAAAAGGTTCCATATGCTCAGGCCAAAAGAAATCTAATGAAAAGTTCCCATGGGAAGAAAAAGGGTTAAAGCCATTGTGATGCAAGGTAAATATTTCATTTTTAAAGGGAAAATTTAAGTATTTATGTACGAATGACGAGATGACTTCCATGGAGCGTAGCCATGGGTAACCAAGCTTCACACAAAATTGGTGTAACGTCAAGATGATGGGGAATTGAACATCTAATATTTTTGGTCCTATTTGTAAAGGTAAGGTGATTGATCCCATCATAGGGAAAGCAAAACTGTTATGTGTATTCATCCATACTTTTAGTTTATCATATGTTTCTTGATAGAGCTCATGCACAAGTAAAAATTCCTCGGTGATCACATTCTCTCCACAGATGGGATAAATTAATATCCCATTAGTGGGATTATCATAGATTTGGCCGGCTATGTAAAAAGGACCATCAGGTGCATGTTTAAGTATATCTTTAGATGAGAAATCAATGTCAAGAGGATTTTTAGTTCAACCCTTATGATGTTGAGTTTTGACCAATGCAACCAAATCATCAATAGGATTTTGTTCTATAGGATCTTTTTTATTAGTATCCATAGGAATTTGTTGAATTGTATCCATGTTCTCATCATCCATGTAAACATTCATCACATGTCATTCTTTTAAGTTTCACTAGCTTTGAAAAATGAAATATTATGTTTAAGCATAGGGTTGATAAAGATTTGCAGGTTTTGGTTAGGAGGGGCAATAGACTTATTTCCTTGATCATTAACACCGCCAACTGAAAGCTGTCTGGAATCAATGAGGTCTTGTACAACATGTTTAAGATGCTTACAATGTTCTATGCCATGTCCATTTTGTTGGTGATAATGGAAATAAGAATTTGATCTAAATTTTAGAGGTAGAGGCTTATTAGGATCAAAAGTCTTAATGGGAGGCAAGGTGATCATATTTTGTTCTAAAAGTTGTGACATTGTGTTATGGAGGGTATCAAGTAAGGGAGTGAATTGTCTAGCAGGATCCCTAAATGTGAAAGGAGTTGTCTTCCTTATAGAAACCACTTGGGTATCAACATGTTGAGTTTTTTGTTAAGGGGGATTTAGTTGAAGGAATCCTTTATTCTATTTTATAAAAGGTTGATAATTGTTTTGGTTTGCAGATTTGGACTTCTCAGGGCGACTAGAGGTGGGTTTTGTTTCACAGCTACTAACTGAATTTTGATAATCACAAAGGGCAATAAAAAAGTGCACGAAGGAGGGAAACATCATCATGTTAAGCTTATCTTATATCTTAGTTTGAAATTTCTCTATGAACATCCTTTGAAGGTGAGGGTTAGGAATATTGACATCAATTTGGGAGTAAACCGATTGATAGTGTGAAATAAAGTTTGTAATCTTTTCATCATCTTTTTGCTTACATCTCATCAAATCGGAAAAAGTCATCTTAGGAGTCATATGCACTTGGAAATGGTTTATAAATTCCTCTACAAGTTCCTTGAATGAATGAATTGAGTTGTTCGGTAATGAAGAAAACCATTTTAAGGTGGTATCCTTCAAGGATATAGGGAAAATATCAGCAAAGAACTTATCCTCAAGAATAAAGTCACTACGTAGTGTGGTATAAGTGGAAACATGGTTAGAAGGATCTCCTTTCCCCCCATATTTCTCAAATATAGGAACCTCTATACCTTGTGGCATCAATTTTCTCAATATCTCCAAGGACAAGGGATCGCTTTTGACATAATATGTAGGTTGGCCATTTTGATTTTGGTTTATGGTGGAAACTTGCTTTTGAAGAGATGAAACAATTTTCAAAAGTTGGTTTATGAGAGGATCATTTTTTGCATTTTGAGATGGAGGTGAATAAGGCGAAGGTGTGTATGTGTTCAAGGGGAAAGTGAATGGAATTATTATAGGAGGTAAATTCATAGGATATATGACTTGCAATGCCACAAAAGTACTAGGGATGGTAGCAGGAATACCCAAGGAAGGAAGTACATTACTAGTGGGTTGCATTGTTGTTGTAACTTGAGGGTTGGTATAGGTAGGGATAGAGGTAATTGTTGTGGGAGGAGAGATTTGAATTCCTCCTTGACCTGTAACATTGTTTAAAGGTACAAGAAAACTAGTGGTTGAGGTAAGACGTGGTCCAAAAATCTAAATTATGTTATGCATAAGATCAACTCCTTCACTTTCAATCATTTGATGTATGTTATCTATGGTAGGGATGGTAGTGGCTGAAATGTTTTAAGTACGTATTTGATTTTGTAGGTTTTCTAAGTCTCCATGAATTTGGATTATGTTCTCTTGTAGAATACAAGCAACTATTGTTTCAACATGCGACACACTATTGGAAGGAAAAGAGTTGTTGAGGGTATGGTCCATACCTAGTGAACTAGTGTCAACACTAGTAGTGAAAGATCTAGATAGCCCAAGATCCACGATGATTGTGCTATTGTGAGATGACACGAGTCTTGAACTTTGTCTCACTATAGTATTAGCAATAGGACACCAAGTAGAAAAGCTCATACAAGGGATAATCTAGGGAATACAAGATGCAATGAACACAAGATAAATGCTATGCTCTAATTCCGATTCAAATGAAATTAAGCTAAATGCAATGAAATGAAAGTAACAAAATCTCTGCAAATTGAAACACAGAAACAAAGAATTTAGTGCTGGAAAATGTAGTCTAAAATCTAAAATGGGGCTAAATCACCTAGAGGGGTGTATGAGTCCCAAACAAGATTTTTTTCAGAGGTTTGAATACTGAATAATAGTCACCACAAAATACCCAGAAATTAGGCAAAAGCACTTGTACTGGGACTAAATCGCCCAGAGGGGCGTATGAGTTCTAGTTTAGGGTTTTTGCAAAAAATTTAGAAAATTCTAAGTGAAATTTATGCTTTTTGGTTTGAGTGATGTCTAAACTAGGTGTAAATGTAGATTTTAGATGAATTTCAATGAAACAAGATGCAAAAATGAAACCTATATGGACTTTAACTAATGCAATATTTAGAAACCCTAGATGCCAATTAACTAATGCAAAACCTAATGCAATGTTAATGTAGGCTAGATCTAGGATGATGATGGACTCCAAATTAAAATTAAGATGTTCTAAATATAGGTTCACTAAAATGAAAGGTGGAAAATTGTCATTGCATATGGTTTAGGACATAGAACAACAATCTTCTACACTTCTCATTCAAGGAAACCCTAGAGATCTCAATCCAAGGATGGAAAAGGGAAAAAAATCTACAATAGGGATGTCCCAGGGTTTGATTAGAGACTAAAAAGGGGTTCACCACCAAGCTAGGGCTTGGAAAGACAAGTAACATGCAATACCTAATGATAAAACTTAATGATATGCAAAAAATAAATAAATGACCTAGAAATGAGTCCAAATTAGAACATAAATTGGAAAAGTATAGAGGTACACCTAAAAACTTGAAGAGGCTCAGAACAATCTTTGAAATGCTGAAAATGCTAAGATTAATGCACACTAGGACTCATATGCTAGGCTGGGAATATCAGTCCCAAACTAGGGTTTCTAGGTGGAAACAAGAATCTGGAACTGCTAAATTAGGATCTATAGAAAATACCTAAAAATAGGTATATTTGGTCTCATATGCCACAAGTGGTGTATCAGTCTCGTTTTGTCATGAAGTGTCCTAGGAGTATAATTTTGAAGTGAAACTTTGTGAGCCTTTGAAGATGGATCAAATAAACCTTTTCCCGCTATTTTCATGTAGATAGGTTGGATATCTTGCTATAGATATGAGTTTCCGTGAGCCTTGAAAACTTTAAATGACAACTTTTGTAACTTTTACAACTTTACAAACTTAATTCTTTTGAAGGATTCAAATCCACTTTTCTTCAACCTATAAAATTGCAATCACACAAAGAGAGAGAAAAAGTGTTTTTTAGGGAATAGGGGTTTTCCTTGGTCAAACCTCATTTAGGTAATTAAACCAAATTATGAAACAAGAACATGAAACATGAAACATGAAAAATGATACCTTGAATGTTGTCTTGGAATATAAATATGCAATCTAACATGAAGTGGCATTGAAGAATGTAGATCTTGATCTCAAATTGGATGTGAAATAATGCTTACAAATGGATTTTCAATACTACATCAACAACATTAGCTCAATAACATGTTTGATGCACTATGTCTTTGACATGATGATGGATCTTGAATTGCTGCAACAAATGATGAAGGAATCTACCTTTGAATGCTTTAAAGGTGTTCTTGAATGTACTTGAATACTCTTGTGAAGTATTGTAATCAAAAACTTGCTATTAGGAATGCCCTCTTGAAAGTATTAGGTGAAAATGAGTGAAATAACCTTGTATTTATACTTTTTAATGCTAAATTCCTTAAAATTACAACACTACAAGCCAACATCAGATCTAGGAGAATAAAATCATGCCATGAATTTGAATTTAATTTAGGTTTAAGCCACACGAGACTCATACACTAGTTGTGGTGTATGAGTCCCATTAGGCTAAGCTTTGGGACACATATTTCAAGAAATGCTTAGATTGGTGTGGAATCAAGATTGGGGCCCCAAAACTTAGGTGTGACTCATATTTCCAAGGTGGCGTATGAGTTCTAGATCACTAAATCTGGGCCACATAATCCAAAAGCATTAATTTTATTGATCATTTGATATATATGTTAGGATTATCCTTGCAAAAGTGCATTAATTAAGGCGTGTGGATACAAAATAAGGCCAAATAAGGAATAAAGAATCCCAATTAATTAATTAAAGCCTAGATTAGTGTGAAAGTGTTAGGATACACTTTACAACACCCTAAATAAGGAACCATTGAGTCCATTTAGTTTACAAGGGTCCAAAAATTAATGTGAAGGTGTAAATGAATACACTTTAGAAAACTAAATTAAGGTAAAGTTAGGTTTATTTAGCTTGAAAGGACCCTAAACCCAATGTGAATGCATAAAACACATTACAACACTAGATCAATGTGACAATAGGTTCATTTTAACATTAATTATTCCCAAATTAGGTTTGAAAATGTAAAGGAAAACATTTTTCTATACTACATCTATAAATTTCCCTTTTTTTACAAGGATGAGGGTCTAGGTCAAACAACACTTTCGAGAGAAAGATTAAAAATAAAAATTCAACTCAAAAATGCAATTATAACTTGGATCTAATAAATTATACATAAAACTGAAGGAATCAACAAAGTTTCTAAAAAATCCAAGAGGAATAAATGTTGTGCACATTTCACAAGTTGTTGTTGGCTTTCATTGTTTATTGTGGTTGTTTGTCCTTGATGTCAAAACAGATTTTGGTGGTGTGATTTCCTCATAGACAGTTGATGTACATGGTCTCAGATTCAGCTTTTGGTACATATTGATTGGCTTGAGTAATACATCATCATTGGTGGTCATTCATGTCTTGATCATATTTAGTAATGATTGGCATCATGGCAAGTTTGTGATACTTGATTCAGTCTTGGCTTACTCTTGGTTCCATTCTTGTTTTGGCATTCAGTACCTTGGCTATAGAAAATATTATGGCTTTGGCATATTCAGTGATTATCTTGTCGATCAGTTTGATCATAATTCTATATTTGGCATTGGCACTATTGTTTGGCACTTTTAGTTTTGGCATTCAGTTTTACACTCAGAGTTGCAGCATTGTAATGTTTGTTTACATTCATATTTATCATATATTGTGGTACTAGTCATGTTGAGCTTCATGTGCAGATAAAAGTTAGTTTGCCTATTCAGGTGGCATTGGCTTTTAGGTGATATCATGGAACAGTTGATTTCATTTTGACAGATTGGCACTTCTTTATTGCACATCAGGTATATTATTTCAATTGTTCATTATCAGGTTGATCATGACATCATTGACAAGATTCATTTGATTAGATCTTCATGGAATTCTATTGATGATCTTCATGGCTATCTCATAATTCTTTGGTGTCCACGATTATGATATATTATTTGGTACATGGCATTTTGGGTTGGAATTCTATTAATGCTCTTCTTGACACTTGAGTTTGATATTTCATTTGGCAGATCATTGGTATATATACACTCTTCAGTTGGTTTTTTCATTTCTTATCTTCATGGCCATATTATTTTGGTGCATATGTTTACTTGCTGTACATATCGCTTCACAAGGGTTATTGCATTATACATGAGGTGGAGATTATTGTTTAAAATGTTTATATTGATACACAATATATGTATTGTGATCGGGTATTATTTCATTGTTATATTACAATGTATCTCACCTTACATATTGAATATATTTATTTGGTTGGTCATCGGGATTTCTGGTTACTTTGGCAACAACAACATTATCATTTTGTTGCATTCTTGTCACTTGGTGACATGGACAGTTGGTAAGTGAGCTATCATAACACACGTGGACTTTGACATGGCACATCATTATATCAGTTTCTTGGACCTCAAATTCATTACATTGCACTTTACGGATTTCAAAAATCATGTGCTATGATTTGGTGCTTGATGAAAAGTGGAAATAGGGAAAAATGAATGTTTGTTTTATTTCACTAGCTTTGGTAGAACCCTAGCCACCATGATGCACTTTCAGTTACAGTCCAAGTTTGATAAAGGAAGCATTTCGAGTTGGTTTTTTGGTATGATAGAACATGGAGGATGGCGGTTTCTTTGGTGGACTCTCCACAAGCTTACAATTTTTGAAGGTCTTCAACAACTTTTTCTGGTATTTGATCTATTGTCTCTCACTGTAACACGTATTTATTCTCAAATCTGGAAAGATCTTATAAGCATAACTAAAGTTGGTTAAGGTTCATAGTAAGTGGTTGCATAACCCGAGTTCTTCACTCAAGGGTTGCATTACTCTAGTGATATTCATCGACACATTGTTGTTTTTCTGTGGTTATTCTTTAAAAAAATCCCTTGATGGGTATCATGATTAAAAATAACTTTGTTCATAAAAACCCTGGTTATTGGATACAGGTTTTGAAATGAATAAATGTTTATAAAAACATTGTATAAATTCTTGGCAAAACCACATGACATTGTGATGAGATAAAATAGCCTGAACAAAGTATTGTTCATTGTAATATCATTTTGTAAAGAGGAAAAGTGGGCTCATATTGTTTTCATCTCTAGTTGTATTACAAAGATTATTTTGATTTGGGCATTATTGCAAAATCATTTTTTATCCTATTGTAATTTTGTAACTACAGATAGTCATTGCAGTTATAAGGTTCTAATAGGTTGCAATACCTTGAGTTTTTGATGAAGTTGGTGCTTTAGAAAAGTTATGGGAGTTGGTGCTCCACATTATAACAAAGTTGGTGCTCTTTTGAATGAATAAAAGGATCAGTTTGTGAGTGGTTTTTTATACCAAAAGAGGGTTTTTCCACTCAGGAAATCTTTGTGTTATGTGATGTGATTTTGTCTCTCATTTTGTTTCATGTTAGTGTGCTCATTCAGTTGGCCAATGCTCTAATACTTTAAGTTTGTTCAAAAGATTAATATCAATTTGTTTAAGTCTGTATACAAAGTAATTTGTGCAAATTTGGTCATTAAAAGCTTTCTTTAAAGCAAGTTAAAATCTACATTGAGTAAAGTTGAAGTTTTATTTCAAAAATCATTAATAAGGTTGTTCATAATTTGATAGAACAATACTACATGGTGCTTTTAACACAAGTTGATTCTCTTGCATATCTTTCTACAAAGTTTAAGTGTTCATGTTTTTGGTTAAATCTTCCACATTGTTTCAAGGTCAAAAAATTAAAATTGTGCTTTCAAAGTCAAAAGTTAAAAATTATATCACTCTGATTCACCCCCCCCTCTTAGAGTGAATCCACTTCCAACAGTTGTTTCTACAAGCTAAACATGGGCTCATTCGTCCTAGGGAGAATGGGTCTTGGAAGATTTTTTTTGGAAAAATTTGAATCTAAGATTGAAGTCTAAGACTTACAATTCTTCCCTGTAACTTTGTACCTTTGCTCCCAAATTTGGATCTATGTAAAATCTACAAAACAAAATTGTTGTTTATTCATTGATAGGGGTTTGCCTCGGTCAAACCCCAAGTTTGGTAGTTAAACCTTGATGAAAAAAATAGATCCAAAACATGAAATGTGTGTGCAACCTAACCTTAAGTGTGTCTAAGATTAAGGGAACTTGAGATGCAAAGAAACCCTACTCAAATGTGTTAGAATAAAATCCCTAAATGGACATGAACAATGATGAAGACCTACTTTGGGAGACCTCAAATCACCCAAATAAGTCATAAGATTGAATATACCTCTCTTTAGGATAAAATTAGAATGATAATAGAAGATGGAACCCCTTAGGAAACAAGTCATTAGGCTTGGTTGAATGTCTTGTGCATCTCCTAAAACCTAGAATCCATCATGATCCTCTATAGACATCCAATATCACTCCTTTGGAAATTCTTGATCTTGATATCAAAATGAGCTTGAAGACCTACAAAAAATAACTCAAATGCTACTCCAAGACTTCACTTTTGAATTCTTGATTGACCCCTTTCTCTTAAATATGAATGTTTGATCTCATGTGAAATTCTCTTTCTTGTCTATTGTAAAATGAATGTGAGACTTAGTTTTATAGGCTTCCTTTCTATTTTCCCAATTATCATATCTTGAAAGCCGACATGTGAAATTTGAATTTTAGAACTTGAAATTCCACCAAAAACATATCCAAAATTGAGTTTAAGGAACTTAATGAGGACCCATTCGCCCATGGGTGAATGGGTCCTGACCTAAAACTTCAGGATTCCACAAATGTAAAGGCATTAATTTAATCCATATAATTTATTCAATATGGGTTGTGGTGTCGGGAATTAAATAAAATTAAGTTAAATAGGCCTTGGGATACATACTAAAGGAGTATTAGGGGCCTAGTAATGAAGTTTTTTAAAATGCATTAATGGAAAGGCCATCAAAATAGGTCCAAATAAGTGTGAATTATACTTCTAGAAAGGGGTATAATTTTCTACACTACATATGCAAGATCTTCAAAATATTTAGTTTGATTTTCTAGAAGATGAGTTTTCTTCTATAGATTAGCAAGATGAAGAAGAATGTTTTTATTTTATTTTTAAAATAGAAGTGTTCTCTTTAATCCTTAATTCACTTGTATTGGTCAATAGGTATGAAGATACTAATGTTTTATTTGCTACTAACCTAAGTTTTCATCTAATGCCCTTAGCTACTATAAGAATGCAAAATTCCATGTTAAAAATTATGGTTTTTTTGGTTATGTGGTTTCCACATGATGGAAAGGTCAATAATGGAACATGTTTTCACTTTTTCAGTGGTAGTCATAGAGTTATTATTGATTAGAGAACACTACATTTATTACAACTATATGAAAGAGGAAATTGTGGGTTGAGGGAAATCAATTCCTTCAATAGGCTTCTCTTTGACAAAGGAAAGTTGATGTAACATCTTTTCCATGTCTGTGTTCCATGGGAATAATGTGTTAAGTTTTTGTGTAGCCATATCTTCAAAGTCATGCCCCTTCATGTCATTGGTTGTAGGTTGTTCTTCCTTGTATATTTCTTTCTCTTGTATATTTTTGTTTTCCTTAGTTGATCACTCTCGGTCCTTATTTTCCTTATTTTTGGTCTGCATAGAGATATCAATTATTGTTGTTCTTGCAAGAGGCACACATTCCCAACCAAAGCCACTATTGAAACCCAAATTTGTTGTGCTATTTTTTTCCCAAGTTTATAATGGATTGAAGATATCTATCGTGGGTGAAATTTATCCAAATCTCTTAGCATAGTTGGGTAGAACATGAAAAATTAAGCCTAGTTGGCTTTTAAATTTTTCAAAAATTCCTTAAAGATAGAAAGTTATCCCTTTGGGGGTTTTCTCCTTCCATCTAGTTCAATCCCATCTTCTTACAAGGCCTAGTTCCATTTTTTCCCCCCTCTTTTGTGGGAAAGGTCTATCCATCTCGTTTTGTGCACTTTTTCATTAGAATTTGGTGTTTGGAAGTCATTTAAAAATGGATACACTATTGCTGCTACTTCTTGACAAATGATGATGAGATCAAAGATTATGAGAATAATGGAAAATCAAGGAATGCTATCTTGAGTGGGATTTCTGATTCAAAACTAGTGAAAGTGATAAGTCTAAAGACTACTAAAGAGATTTGGACAAAGTTGGAGAGAATTTATAAAGGAGATGATAAGGTCAATAAAGCAAAGATGAAAAATTTCAAAGCCAAATTTGAAACATTAAGGATGTCAGAAGATGAAGATATTGTAGACTACATGCTCCAAGTAGATGAAATTGTCAATGTTATAAATGGTCTTGGTGTAAAACTAGAGGAAAGCAAAGTTGTGAAAAAGGTATTGAGAACTCTTCCTAAAGCTTATAGTGCTAATGTTTCTGCTATTGTGGAAGCTCAAAATTTTGATCAATATTATAGAGGTCAAATGTTTGGTGCTTTAACTACTTTTTAATTAAGATAATTTGACAAAGATGTTCCAAAGAAAGAAATTGCTTTTAAAGTCAACAAGAAATATGATGAATTTGATCTGGATGATCTTGATGGGTTGGAAGAAAATTTTGTAAGGAGACTAAAAAATGGCATTGGAAAATATAGAGATAAGTTACCCTTTAATAATTTCAATTGTGGAAATATAGGTCATTATGCTTCTAAATGTCCAATCAAAGTTGAAAATGACAAATATAAAGATCATAAAGGTAAATCTGTCCAGAAGAGTTACTATGTTAAAGAAGATAGTGGTTTGTTTGATGATGGGGAATCAAACTATCTAGATGATCCAAGTGATGCATTCTTGTTCATGGATTTAAATGTTGGAACTAATTCTACTAATCTTGAAAGATGTATGAAGGAAAGTGCTCTTGAAACAAGTCACAATATTGAAGTAACTATGTTGACTTCCTTCATGCAAGACAGGAAAGAAACTACTAGATAATTGATAGTGGATTCTCAAATCATATGATAGGTGATAAGAGTAAGTTTGATAAGCTTGAAAAGTATGATGAAGGTCTTGTTAAGTTTGGTGATGATACATCTACCAAGATTTGTGGAAAAGGTTCAATTAGTTTTGATGACAAGCATAAAATAAATAATTTTCTTTATGTCAGGGGTCTTCGGTATAATCTTCTTAGTGTAGGATAGATGTGTAGCAGAGGATACAATTTTGTGTTTCAAGATTATGATTGTGAAATTAGAAAAGGAAGCTCTATAATATTGGTTTTAGTTGGAGCAAGGACATGAGGAATTTTTTATCAGCTCAAAGGTGGTGGTGTTAATTTCTTCATGTTTCAAATCATTGAAAGTTCTCTATGGCAGATAAGAATGGGTCACATCAATTTTGATAGCCTGGTGAAGATTAGCTCTACTGATGCTATGAGAGATATACCAAAGATTACAAAGCCTATCAATGCAATTTGCAAGGAGTGTCAATTTGGAAAGAAGACAAAGAAGAGGTTCAAAACTGAAGAATATTTTATCAAAGGACCCTTGGAGTTGGTGCATAAAGACCTATATGGACCTACCAGAATAAGAATCTCTTACGGTGACATGTATTTTATGTTGTTGATAGATGATTACTCTAGAATGACTTGGGTGACATTTCTCAAAGAAAAATTAGAATCTCTAGATAAGTTTAAAGAATTTAAGTCTATGGTTGAGAATGAAATGAATTTGAAAATAAAATTTTTAAGGTTTGACAAAGGTGGTGAGTTCACCTCCAATGAGTTTAATATATTTTTTGAAGATCATAGAATCAAAATGAATTTATCAACTCCTAGGTCTCCTTAGCATAATGGAGTTGTGGAAAGGAAGAACAAGATAATTCAAGAAGCAACAAAAACCATGATGAAGAAATAAAATATACTAGAAGTCTATTGGAAAGAAGAAATTCATACTTTAATGTACATTCTTAGCAATGAACAAGGAAGAGTGAATAGTTCAAAGACCCCCTATGAATTATTGTATAGAAAAAATCCTACTATAAAATATTTTAGAGTGTTTGGAATCAAATGTTATATTAGGAGAGATGAAGAAAAAATTGGAAAGTTTGACACAAGATTTGATGAAGAAATCTTCCTTGGATACTCTACAAAGAGCAAGGCATACAAATGCTATAACAAAAGGATGAAGAAGATTGTTGAAAGTGAAAGTGTTAAAGTGGATGAAGAATCACATCAAATTTTAATGCTACAAACACTCTTCCATAGTCCTTACTATCTTTTGATGATGACACATAATTAAAAATTAGCTCACACAATTATCTCTTTGTATATTCACCACCTTCTCTTTAATTATACTTCACATAAAATATAATTCACACTGTGCATCCACACAACTGAGGAATATATCCATGAAATTTCATTAAAACTCTTTCATTTCGTCCAGACATCCATAAATAATCAGGACGACATAAGGTGGACTGAAATTCAAACTTCATGAAATGTGTAATAGGTCAGTCCAAAAATCAAATTTATTGCTGTCAAAAGAACTTGATGTCGTGTGCTACAATAGGAACCTCAATAAAGTCCTATCTTAACACCACATGATAGATTTGAATACCACATGCTACTAGCCATTAGCACATATGTCTTGAACATCAACTAGTAGACAAACATGCCCAAAGAACATTCAGTCACTTCAAACTTTTTGAACACTGAACATTTCCTCTAGAAAATCAAGAATATGATATAAAATGTGTAGAAATACTCTCCTCTCAAAATGTAGAGCCAACAATGCCTCTAGAAAGGAGACCTGAGGAACATTAAACCAAAAATTGAGATGAAACATTCCGATACAACACTTCTATCATAGTGAATAGATGAATCCATGATATTGCAATCATACACATAACCCCTAATATACATCATACTATTGGAACACATACACTCCAATACAACTAGTAACATATATATATATATATATATATATATATATATATGCAAATCTCTACAACTTAAAATGATATGATAGTACAATTATCAACACATAAAGGTATGATAGAAGAACTCAGTTTTGTTCACATTAAACTCCTAACAAGATAGTGCCACCTCTAATCATATACTTTGATATTGTTTGATATCAATGACAACCTTTGTTCAATAATACATCATCTAGAAATTAATTTATTCTTGCAATTTCCATCTTACTCTTGCAAGGTATACAAGAAGTGGGAGAATTTTGGGATAGATGCAATACATCTTGCAATATAATAGTACTGTATTTATTTCTTTATTTAATTTTGTACACCCACTTTAAGTGGAAAATTAGTTATTACTTATATTTTATAGTATGAAAATTAGTAATTATCTACTAGTATTCATGGGATTTGCTAATGGAATTATGATAACTTAAAAATCATGTAAGAGTTGTTGACTTAGTAATTGCATGATGAGAGGGAGTGATGTGTGGAATTGGAGAAGATCAAGGAAGATCAAGAAAAAAGTAGATAAGATTGTAAGTGGAGAGATTTAGTTAAAAAATATTCTTCTAATTTAAGTCCTCTTGGTTTTGGTGTTGTGATTTATGCATGGATATAATATGTAAATTAGCTAGTGGTTTTGAATACATGGTTTTATAAACCATTCATGATTTGTGGTTTTTGTCATGTCCATATACTAAGTGTTTGAGCCTAAGGAAAAATATATTTTATAGGTTGTAGTGAAAAAGTGCTACATTAGTTTAGAGAGACAATTTCTATTGGTGTAACTCATTTGAAGGATTAATAAAAGCTTTGGATATCTTGAGTATGGAACTCTTTTTTCTTAAGGTTTCTCTATGTAAATGTTTTGGTGTTATAGTTTACATCTCTTCTTTGATGAACTCAATTTTTTATTTATCAATCTAAGATGGAATAAAAGGAAACTGAAAAACCCTTTGCATAAGATAAAATATACATATTACCATCCATATTGGTACACCACTCCTTAGAGATCTAGAGGTTCAAATGTATAATATAAGGCTGTAGTGTATCAAAGCTATAGATCAATGTATTTTGTGAAAATAATCTCTTCATTTCTTCATACATCCTCCCTCAAAACCAAAATAGGAGGGGAAGGAGTAGGAAAAATATAAAATTTATATTAGAAGGATAAGTAGGACTAACCAAAGAAATAGAAGAATGCTTCAAAGGAGAAGAACCACCATGAACAATATTCACAAAATATTGCCTATCCATGGTAGACGTAAAACCCACTAAAGTTGTACCATTGGAAATAGGGGAGGTGGGGATAGAAGGGGAATTTTGCCTAGGAACACCAAATTAGAAGAAAAAAAAAAGAGTACCCAACATAGAATGTAGATCTAGGGGCATCTCAAAGTGAATAGTCATACACACCAAATGTTCAAAAGATGTCAAATCTCTATAAATAGGCCTAAAATCACTATACGGAGCCACATTTTCCTCAAGAATAGGAAAAATAGCATAAGTGTGGATATAGCCACCACCAAATCACATGCACCATGGAAAAAATTTGTAAACCCAACATCAACATGCGGGAGGGAGTGATAGGAGCATATTTTTTTAAAATGTTATTATCAACTAATTAAATGCAATGTAATCCCAAACCAGAAAAAATTATTGTATATATAAATGTGATTTTATTCTATGGTTGTAAAGTTACATAAATAAATAACCTTGATTTTATGGGTGTATTCTTATATATATATATAAGTTAGTGGGTTTCTATTTTGGTTTGAGTCCATAGAGACCACTTATAGGGGGATCAATTCCCAATGGATTTATCATTTGAACAACTAAAAAGAAGCTTCAGTCTCTAAGGTATTATCACCTTTGTTAAAACCAAAAAATAAATGTCTCAATGAAGGTCGATAACCTAAGAGAAAAATAGTCTAGTGAAGAAACACATCTTGTGAGCATGTTAGCTCAGAGGAGGCATAAGGCTTGTGAGCTTAGTAGTATAGAAGAGGTTTGAATATTGGTGGTTGCCACAAAAATATTAGAACTTTAGTATTGTAATATTCTAATTTTGACATTCATATAAATAAATATAATACATATGTTTTGAACATTTTTACCTGACAATATTATTTTATGATGTGTCAAATCAATTGATATTATATTAAAATTTAATTGTATAATTTTTATTATTTTTTATAGATTCATATTGTATGAGTAGTGAGACAAAATATCATATTTTTAATCAGTATTAATAATCAACTTAATATTTATTTAATCTAATTTATGTTTATAAATGGGGGAATATCAAGATATTTTGAGAGATCACTCATTGAAATTTACTAAAATAAGATATTTTGAGGGATCACTCATTGAAATTTACTAAAATAAGATAGAAAGTTAATTTAAATTATTGATTTTCCATAAATGTAAGGAACATTAAGAAAGTATGAATCATAAATTATTATAAATTATTACTCATGAAATATGAATTGTTAAAAAAATTAAAATTATATAGTCAAGTTCTAATAAACAAATCATTTAATATTTTAGTTATGTTTTTATAAGAATGTAAAAATAAGAGAGAGATATGAGATGAAGATATATGTTGCAATTAAATAGGTTAAGAGGATTATAAAAAAGGACCACTATCAACCATATGATTTAATTAAGAGAAATGAAAATAAAGCTTAATAACAACTACACATTCAATTATAATATTAAAAGGCAAGATAAAAAGGAAAATATTCCAAAGAATATATGAGGGAAATTGGAAAAAACTTGAAAGGAGTAATGAACTCCAAAAATAATCATTCTTTAATCATGAAAGAAAGTTGAAACAAGGAATTTAACAAAATAGATCACAACAAGAAGTTTGTAGTGTGAGAGATTCTATACTGGTGCAATTTCACACTTATGTTTTGAAGCAACCTTAGTTTGAGATTTAATGGTAAATTTTATATTCTTATATGAAATTATTTATATTACACTTAAAAAAAAGGATATTACTAGAAAAAAGTGTGTCTAATTTAAGTAAAGTTCTTCTAGGTAAGAATGTGACACATAGACATCTTCCTAACACACTAATGTCTAGTGAAGTTTTAAATTTTAAAATTACACTTTTTGTGTGGATTAATTATAATGTGTGTTATAACACTCAAATGGGAAATTATTACCTCTTCCCTCTTATCTAAGAAAAAAATTTCTTATTCACCATTTATCACAATCTTTTGGAAATTTTGAAACATACAAATCTCAACTCCTCTCCCTTGGGGAGAATTTGGGAAAATTTCAATAGACATTAAAAAAATTCTAATAAGTACTCTTGGAATCACATATTTATTCTTCTACAATAGTAAGTGTTTCTCAAGGAAGGGCCTTGAATTGTTTTATTTTTACATTCATTGGGAACAATCCTGGCTACTAATGATATTCATGAGTTTTCATTCATTGCAAGATAATTAATTTTGTACAAGAATAAGTTTATTTATAATTTTATCCATTTTTATTGGTATGCAATGGTGGTTTTCCTTGTAGACCTAGGTTACCATCATTAGCAAATATCTTATAAAATTAACTAATTTTAATCCTTAATGCAACTAGAATTTAAAATATTTTTAATATATATTTCCTTTTTGGCTATCCATGGAGGTAAGAAATAAAAATGGGGATTTGACTAAGGAAGACCCCTAAAAATCCTCAAAATTATAAATATACGTTTTGCATGAGGATAGATTAAGCATAGTAGTATGTATAAAAATAAATTTTTAGAGGTAAGTTTTTATACAATTGGTGATATTCAAAATGAAGATTTTGCACTTGAAGATTGTAAAGTGAGTGATCATATAGTCACATATGGTAACCTCCTTATTTGTGTGTAACTTGTAGTCTTCCTCATGCACAATGCACTTAAAATGGTCACATGAAAGTGATGTTTCTAAGTTGAATGCAGAAAAAGTGTACCAAAAATATGATTGTAGCAACATGTGTAATAAAAATTTCCAAGATTAGCTTGAAACTAAGAGATAATATAAAGAGAGTAGTTATTCACATGAAGCGTCTCACAATCCTAACTTTTGTGCTAATTCAGTTTGCATCAATGTTATAGTGATTCCAAGGTACATGTTGGCTACTCGTTATTCTAGAATATTTTGAAATTTGATATGAAGCTTTCCTTTATAATGAAGATGTAGCTTCTTATAGTGTGGAAGACATTTTTCTTTAGTTTGAGTGTTTCACTTGGGTCTAGCACACATCTTGTGAAGGTGTTGAGCAACATCATATTCTTTGCTGAACCACTTCCACAATGTTGGTATTTTCTCTTTGTTGTGCCAAGATGTTCATGATTTGGTGTAGTCCAAAGTTGAATTTCTATCTGACTTCCCCTCTATTGTTAAGGGGAAAGAGAATAATCCTACTTAACTCTTCAAAAAGGGTGGTGTTTCTTGCAAGATTAAGAGAAATTTTGATAATGTGATTGGAAGCTTTCCAAATCTGTATACTGATTGGTATCTTCAATCCTGCCCTACCCCTACTTTGAGGCCTTTGTTTAAGTTTGGATTCAAAGCTCCTTGATTGTATATTATTGGTTTTAGGTCCTTCCAAAATTTGTTTTTGGTTCCTTTCTCTAGTCAAAAGCTTTTCCAATGTTGTTGTTCTCCTTGTTGTTTGGGAGACTTTTCTTGTTTGTTGTTTTTCCTTGTCTTACTACCAGTGAGATTTATTTTTATGCTTGCCTTTATGGCTGATATATAATGGGTATGAGCCCCTCCCATTTTTACCTTATTAAAAAAACTTATTTTCATTGATGATCAACCTACTACTCAAATTTATTTTATGTTGAAACATATAGAAATAGGGGATTTCTAGGGTTTCCCATAATGGAAAAGTAGATCCAAAGAGGGAAAAGGGGTCCTACTTCTCTAATTTCATTAGGAAATGAGATCCACACAATGAAATGACTTACAACCCTTAGGTCAATCAAGTCAAAGTGTGAATCTACAAATTTCCCTTTTTTTGCAAGGATGGGGGTCTAGGTCAAACAACACTTTGGGGATAGATTAGAAAAAGAAAATCAACTCCAAAATCCAATCTACAACTTGGATCTAACAAATTATGCATAAAACTAAAGGAATTAGCAAAGTTTCTAGAAAATGTAAGAGGAATAAATGTTGTGCACCTTTCACAAGTTGTTTCTACAAGTTGAACATGGACTCATTTGCCCTAGGGAAAATGGGTCCTGGCAGACTTTTCTAGAAAACTCTGAATTTGAGATTGAAGTCTAAGACCTACAATTCTTCCCTGTAACTTTGTATCTCTACTCGCTAATCTAGATTTGTGTAAAATTCGCAAAGTAAAATTGTTGTTTTCTGGTGGATAGGGGTTTACCTCGATCAAACCCAAAGTTTGGTAATTAAACCTTGATGAAAAAAATAGATCTGAAACATGAAATGTGTGTGCAATCCTAACCTTAAGTGTGTCTCAGATTAAGGAAACTTGAGATGCAAAGAAACCCTACTCAAATGTGTTAGAATAGGATCCCTAAATGGACATGAACAATGATGAAGACCTACTTTGGGAGACCTCAAATCACCCTAATAAGTCATAAGATTGAGTATACCTCTCTTTAGGATAAAAGTAGAATGATAATAGAAGATGGAACCACTTAGAAAACAAGTCATTATGCTTGGTTGAATCTCTTGTGCATCTCCAAAAACCTAGAATCCATCATGATCCTTTATAGACATCCATCATCACTCCTTTGACAATGCTTGATCTTGATATCAAAATGAGCTTGAAGACCTACAAAAACAACTCAAATGTTGCTTCAAGACTTTACTTTTGAATTCTGGATTGAATCCTTCTTAATATTGAATATGAATGCTTGATATCATGTGAATTTATCTTTCTTGTCTAGTTAAATTGAATGCCAAACTTAGTCTTATAGGCTTCCTTTCTAATTTCCCAATTATCAGATCCCAAAAGCTAACATGTGAAATTTGAATTTGAGAACTTGAAATGCCACCAAAAACATATCCAAATTTGAGTTTAAGGCACTTAATGATGACCCATTCCCCCATTTTCCCATGGGGGAATGGGTCTTGACCTAAAACTTCAAGACTCCACAAATGTGGAGGCATTAATTTAATCCATAACATTTATTCAATGAAGGTTGTGTTGTCAGGAATTAAATAAAATTAAGTAAAATAGGCTTTGGGATACATAATAAAGGGGTATTAGGGGCCTATTAATGAGGTTTTTAAAAATGCATTAATTAAAAGGTCACCAAAATAGGTCCAAATAAGTGTGAATTGCACTTTCTCCTAGAAAGGGGTACAACTTTCTACACTACATATGCAAGAGCTTCAAAATATTTAGTTTGATTTTCTAGAAGATGAGTTTCCTTCTATAGATTAGGGTAGGGGCATAAGCATTTGAGGTGCAATGCATAAAATTATGTGACACAATTGAATTTTCGAGCCGCATGTGCGGTCGGGAAGGACACAAATGACTGGGTGTGACACATATGTTGCATGAAGTGACACATGCATTAGGCGAGTGACACATTCATAGGTGTGAGCCAAATATAGATTTGTGTGATGTATTTGTTAAAATTGCGACATAATTGCCTGGTTAAAAGTTGTCCCTAGACTAGGAAAGTTTGAATCAATCAATTTAGGTTTGATAAGTCAAAGGAAGGTTTTGGATTGACGTTATTGGTTATGTGATAATTTAAGGTGCATCTTCCTCTAATTTACACATGAGAG